>CAIGRP010069167.1:0-13834 GCA_903798385.1 Fraxinus cuspidata
TTTTTGTTTTAGGTTATTATTACACTGCTTAATTCTCTTGTTTCGGTTCTTTTCAGGTGAACTTGGTTTATGCAAGCTCCTGATGAGGTTGATCTAGTTCCAATAGATCACGAAATAGAAAGGACATTCAGAAATTGTAAAAGAGAACAACAACAAGCAAGGAGAATGGTCGATAATTAGAGTCAACCACATAATCGGGTTCGGGTTCAGGTTTAGGATCAACTATCGCAACCAGATCGATAGAGAGCTATTCGAATGAAGCTCATATTTTAGTTGGGGATTATGAAAATCCAATTCCTTCACCAATGCAACCCACCGTAGTATATCCTCCCTTCGGACGGCCTAAGCTCCATCTTGAACCGGATGTCATAAATCATTTTCAAAATCATCAGAACATCATGTTTTTTTGGGAAAGACACGGTGAATCCTTATGAACATATTTCGACTTTTCTCATGTTATGTAAAGTTATCAGTCACAAAGGGATATCATAATATGCATTTCGAATGCAATTATTCCATCATATCNTAGTATATCCTCCCTTCGGACGGCCTAAGCTCCATCTTGAATCGGATGTTATAAATCATTTTCAAAATCATCAAGACATCATGTTTTTTTGGGAAAGCCACGTTGAATCCTTATGAACATATTTCTTTTCTCATGTTATGTAAAGTTATCAGTCACGAAGAGATATCATAATATGCATTTCGAATGCGATTATTCCATCATATCTTAAAAGCTTTCGCAAGAGAATTGTTCCTTTGTTTACCTCTAGGAAGCATACAGTCATGGAATGGTATGGTTCAAAAGTTCACCATGAAGTTCTTCCCACCTTCTCGAGTTCACCAAATCTGTGATGAAATCCACACCTTCAAGCAGAATGTTTTCGAGAGCTATCCTAAAGCATGGGAGAGGTTCAAGAATTTGTTTACGAAATGTCTTAGCCTTGACATTCATAAGTAGGCTCAGCGATATCTCTTTTACTACGGACTACACCAAGTGTTCAGAAATATGATAGATGCTGTAGCGGGGGGATCAGATATGAAACTTGATGTTGATAAGGCAAATGAATTGTATGAAAAAATAGCCGAAAATAAGTTAATGGAGTCAATCGACAAGAAACCTCCAAGGAAAACAACAAGGGTGGACAATGTGGATGAAGTAGTGACAGCATTGGCTACACAAATGGAAGTTCTTACAATGAAAATAGATATTCTATCTTAATCAATTAACATGTTACACCAATCGCCACCAACTTGCAAATGTTGTGGAGCAGATCACACTATTACATGCCGCCCTTTGTCGTCTACACATTATTCAGTTTGAAGAGATTGGTTACGCACAGAACTTTTCGAAACAGCAAAACAATCCCTACTTCAACACTTACAATCCTAGATGGAGGAACCATTTGAACTTTTCATGGTCTAACAATCAAGGGCAATAACAAGGATAAGAAAGAAACAATCAGCATAGACCACCAGGGTTCCAACAGCTGCAACAACAGCAAGAGAGAAAGTTGTCATTGGAAGATTTACTATGTCACTACATTACAAAGACTTATAACAATTTTCAGAATAAACAAGCCTCGATCAAGAACTTGGAACAACAGATGGGACAGATACTAGCCGCATTATCAGGCAGAACTCAAAGGAATTTACCTAACAATACTAAGACAAATTATAAGGAATGAGTCAAAGCAATCACTACATATAGTGGAGTTTAGTTACCAGAAATACATGTAAAGCGACCAACAACTATCATGGAAAAGGTACCTATATGAGTATGACAAAACCACAGAGGAAAATCAAGTTGAGCTATCAAATAGTCTACAAGTAAAGATAACAGCTCCTGTCAAAGCATATATATCTCCAATCTTGTTTCCACATAGACTGCAGAAACATAAGCTCAATAAGAAGTTTCAGAAATTAAAAAGCTAACCATTAACATACCATTCACTGAAACTTTAGCTCAGGTACCCAGTTATGCCAAGTTCATGAAAGATATTTTATCAAACAAGAGAAAACTAGAGGCTAATGAGGAATGCAGTGCAATTCTCCAATATAAGTTACCACCGAAGTTAAAAGATCCAAAGAGTTTTGCTACTTCTTGTAACATTGGTAACTTATATATAGATAAAGCATTATGTAATTTAGGAGCTAGCATTAATTTAATGCCTTTATATCTTTTTCAGGATATTAGGTTTGGATGAAGCAAAAGCTACTACAGTTTCATTGTAGTTGGCTGACAGTCGATCAAGCACCCTTGAGGCATTTGTGAAGACATCTTAGTGAAGGTTGATAAATTTATCTTCCCAACAAACTTCATTATCCTGGATATGGAGGAAGATAGGGACGTCCCTCTCATTTTGTGGTCATCCATTTTTGGCTACTAGAAAAGCTCGGATTGGTGTGAATATGGGTCAACTGATAAAGAGGTTAGATGATGAGGAATTGACGATCAACATGTTCAAAGCTTTCAGATTTCAGAATAAATCAGATTCTTGCATGCAGATTGATATAGTATAGGAAGCAGCGACAAAGACATTTAAACTCGATCACTCTCATGACCTTCTTGAGGCTTGTTTGGTGCATTCTCAGGATTTGTCGTCAAAAAAGGAGGAAGTAGAAAAATGTGCACATTATTTGGTAGTTATACCACCACTCTTCAAACAACCACATTTGAAGCTCAGTAAATGCCCCCACAAAACCTTTACCATCTATATAGCAAGCTCCAACCCTTGAACTCAAATAGTTGCCCACTCACCTTCGATATGCATATTTGGGGGAGAAGAACTTTCGGTGATTATCTCTAATACTCTTACAGAGTTAGAGGAAGATCAGTTACTGAGAGTGCTTCAAAATCAAAAGAAAGCAATATGGTGGACTATCTCAGATATAAAAGGGATCGACCCTTCTCTTTGCATGTACAAGATACTGATGGAAGAGGATTACAAAGCTTCCAAAAGCATCATCGCAAATTAAATCCGACTATGCAGAAAGTGGTAAGAAAAGAGGTGTTAAAGCTTTTAGATGCAAGGATTATTTATCTCATGTCAGACAGCCATTGGGTCAGTCACAGGTTATACCAAAAAAAAGGAGACTCATAATGGTTCCAAACGAAAATAACGAGTTCATTCTTACACGTACAGTCATGTGTTGGAGAGTTTGCATTGATTATCACAAACTCAACAACGACACAATGAAGGTTCACTTTCCCATTCCTTTCATTGATCAAATGTTGGATAGGTTTGCTGGACATGCTTACTACTACTTTCGGATGGTTATTAGGTACAACTAGATTCCTATAGTACCGGATAATCAAAAGAAGACTACCCTCATGTGCCCTTATGGTACTTTTTCTTATAGGAGGATGCCTTTCGACTTATGCAATGCACCCTGCCAATTTTCAGCATTGTATGATGTCATTTTCTCGAACATGGTGGGGAATATCATTGAGGTATTTATAGATGATTTCTTAGTCTTTGAGTCACTCAAGGATTGTCTTGAACATTTAGGAAAATTGTTGCAGCGGTGTGAAGACACCAACCTTGTACTCAATTGGGAAATTGTTATTTTATGGTTCAGGAAGTGATAATGTTGGGGCAATTATCAGCAAAAGGTATTGAGGTTGATAGAGCTAAAATACAGGTCATTGAGAAACTACCACCACCGATAATAATGAAGGAAGTAAAAGTTTCTTGGGTCATACCAATTTCTACCTTTGCTTCATCAAGGACTTCTCTAAAATCTCGAAGCCATTGTCGAATTTATTGGAAAAATGGGCACCATTTCACTTTTCTGATGAGCGTTTGATTGCTTTCAACACTCTTAAGGAAAAGTTGGTTTCTGCTCCCGTTTGGGTTTCTCCGAATTGGGATTATCCGTTTGAGCTTATGTGTGATGCCAGTGATTACGTAGCAGAGATAGTTTTAAGTCAACGAAAAGGGAAGATTTCATGTGTCATTCACTACACCGGTAAGACTTTAGATGAGGATCGGATGAATTATGCTTCTACAAAGAATGAGCTTTTAACAGTGGTATTCACCTTTGACAAATTCAGGTCATACTTGATTAGGTTAAAGATGAATGTCTACATGAATAATTCTACATTGAAGTATCTAATGAGCAAGAATGATGCAAAGTCGAAGCTTATTTGATGCATACTCTTATTGCAGGAGTTCGATTTGGAGATCGAAGATAAAAATGGGAGCGAGAATGTGGTTACAGATCATCTATCTCGCCTTGAATCATCGGAGTAAGATCCTACATAGAAGATTAATGAAGTTTTCCTGGATGAAATACACTTTCAGATTATCACTATGCCATGGTACAGAGATTATGTAAATTATTTAGCCCGCTCCATTAGTCCACCGGAATACTCGAGTCATCAGAAGAAGAAATTTTTCAGTGACTTGAAACATTACTTTTGGGATGATCCATTTCTTTATAAAAGAGGTCCGGATCAGATTTAACAATGTTGTACGCCGGAAGTAGAATAGTATCAAGGAGGAACGAGATGCCTCTAAAAAGCATTTTAGATGTTGAGATATTTTATATTTTGGGCATTGATTTCATGGGACCGTTCCCTTCTTCCTAAGGTCAATAATACATATTGGTGGCAGTAGACTACGTGTCCAAGTGGGTTGAGGCTATGGTTTTTCCAACTAACGACGGTTGGTTGGTGACTCAATTCCTTAAGAAGAACATTTTCATGAGATATGGCACCCCATGGGCGATTATTAGTGAAGGTAGGAAGCACTTTTACAGTGTTTGTTTGCTTCACTATTGGCTAAGTATGGAGTGAAACACCATGTCTCGACTCCATATCACTCTCAAACTAGTGGGCAAGTGGAAATATCCAACGGGAGTTAAAGAAGATTCTAGAGGTACAGTCAATGCATCATGTAAAGATTGGGCTAAGAAACTAGACTATGCACTGTGGGCATATAGAACAACATTTTAAGCCTTTGATTGGATTGTTTCCATATAGGTTGGTATTTGGAAAAGCTTGTCATCTACCGGTTGAACTAGAGCATAGGACATATTGGGCAATGCACTTGCTAAATTTCAATATGTAGGCAACAAGAGAAAATAGAGTTTTTCAACTTCATGAGCTCGATGGGTTTATGTTGGATTCATATGAGAATGCAAAGATGTACAAGGAAAAGACCAAGCGATGACACGATAAGTATATTAAGGAGAAGGAATTTGAGGTTGGCCAGCAGGTTTTGATGTTCAATTCATGCCTCAAGCTCTTTCCATGAAAGCTAAAATTTAAGTGGTTAGGTCTTTTCACAATGGTAGCCATATTTTCGTATGGTGAGGTGGAGATGGTTTGTTAGGATCAACAAATGAGTTTCAAAGACAATGGAAAACAATTGAAAGTTTATTGGAGAGGTGACTGCCTTAGTGAGATAACAATCGTGCCCCTCGAGAATGCAGAATAACTGGACCCACAAAGTCGAGTTATAGACTATAAACAATCACTTGTTGGGAGGCAACCCAAATTCTCCCCTTTTATTTATTTAGCTCTAATGCACTAGTTTATGAACTTTTATACTTTTGTGTGAATTTTGAAAGAGTCTATCATTCATCCATCACTTAGGCTATATATGTCATTGTATGAGTTAAACCTATTTTATATGTGTTTTGCATGCATTTGGGGGTGTTGAAACCTTACTTAGGTGCTTTAGGGTGAAAATTACACATCTCAGGGCAAAAGCAGGACCGTAGAGATTAAGCAGGTAAAAAATGGTGTTTTTGGTGACAAATATGATTTTTGGAAAATCTCGAGTTTTTTTTATCATTTTCACACTTTTCAACGTACTTTTGGTGGATGTTCGTAATATTTTGGAGTGTTGAAGATGAATGGTTTGAGTTTTGCTAAAAAAAAGAAAAAGCTATTGAGACACTTTAGAGTGTAAATTTTCATTTTGATGTCAAAAAGTAAACTTAGAGCATTTCTTCTCGAATGCCCCATAGAATTTAGAATATGTTCTAAATAAGTTTGAGGGCATTGGAAAAGTTTTGGGTGATATGGGTGAGTTTGGAGAATTTTGTTTTCTCGAGCCATATTTTGATCAAAACGTTAATTTAAATGATAAAGTGTGATTTTGAAAGTGAGTCATGTTTTAAGTCTTGTTATACACATTTACATGTGTTACCTCATAAAACGAGGAAAAAGAGGGATGGGAGTGGTCGAGGACACTACAAATTGGATACAGAAAAACTTCAGGCCAACTGATGGTTTATGCGGCCGCAAAGACCATTTGGCATGCGCAAGACTTGGCCATGCGACCGTAAGTCTTGCTCCACTGCATCATTCGCACTGGACTGACTCTACTATGCGACCGCATCTTGTAAAGCTATGCGGCCATATAGCCTTCATTGTTGTAGGTTTTAAAGAAGTCCAATCGAACAAACATCACTTATACTTTATTTGAATTGGTCGAACCCTAACACCATCCCTTTCACAAAACACGAATTCATCTTCAAACTTTCTTGAAATTGTGCAACAATCACGTGGGTTTTCAAATTACAGTGTGCATTAGTTGGAATCATCAAGTTCTCCCATCAATTTCATACTAAATTTTACAATAGTGACAAGTATGGTTGGCTGCCTCTTCTTAGCTTTGGTTTTGGGGATAATTTTTCATGTAATCTGTAGAGAGGCAGCTCAAAATAGGTGGAAGGGCTTAGGTAGTTGATCGGTATGGTGTTTTGTGGGTTGTTGTTGGATTAGAATTGGTGAGGCATTTACATGTTACGTATTGCACACGAGGTGTTTGTTGAAATGCCTCGTTGACTTTTTTGGTTGCCTTAGTACCTTTCCACTACACCACACCTACTTTGTGCATTGTTCGACACTTTCTACTCCATGTACCATAATTGATCATGTTTTGAAGTACGTATCAAAGGACGTCACCTTGAGTTATATGCTCTTCGTCTCCTATATATTGACTTTACATTGCATGAACCATTTCCCATATTCCCTCCATATTTTTGAATTCATTTCATAATCTTGTCACAGTTTGACGTTCATTCCACTCTCACGTCACCCAAGTAAAGGCCACCGCAAGGCTATGTCACCTCGCATCCTGTTGCATGTCTTGCATCCTAACTTACACCCCCTCTCTTGAAATTTGCACATTACAGTACTCATTTGAGCCCCTTACTTTGTATTCTTTGGACTAATGACTCGATTTTCCTATTTTAACATGATGCCCCCTAAAAGAACATCAAAAGGAAAAGAGAAGGTTGGATCCTCATCGGGCACCGGGAGGATGGGGGTTGATGATGGTGGTATTAGAAGATTTCTGAGCAATGAGACTCGAGCACATCATGATAATGTTATACGAGGTTGGGCGCTACTACTAGAGCGGCAGTTGGTGCTAGAGAATTTTCCCATTTTTGAAATGAAACATTAGTTCTCCACTCTGCTGGCTTAAGGTAATTGACAAACCACATCCAGTCTATGATTTGCTAGTGTAGGAATTTTATGCGAACTTCAATCAAAATATCGATAAGCCTGATTCCGAGCACCTACATCAAACATGGGTCCGAGATAAATGGATTATGTTTTCCCTGGAGGTGATTCATGAGTATTATGTGCTTACATGGGCTAACATCATGCCGATACCATTGGACTTCGATTGGAATGAAGTAGCCACTATATTATATGGATAGGAGGTAGCACAACCCTTACTTGAGTGGCATTCCATTTTGCTCACACCATCCATTGCAATACTGTAGCTTTGAATTTGCCACAACATTGAGCCCACTTCTCACTGGACCACATTCAACAATGCTAAAGCCAGTTTCATATATCATTTGGTGCAAGGAGAGAAGATCGACCTGGGGACATATATATACAATCTGATCGCAGCACAAGCTACATGGCTGATCGACATCATGCATTGGTTTTCCCGAGCCTCTTCAGTGGGTTATAGGACCTTGGGAGTGAGATTCTTACCAGGGGAACAGCCCTTAAAGATCGTTGTTCCTATTAATCATTTGAGCTTGTCATCATAAGTTTTGGCCCGAGAAAAGCACATAAAAAGGAGTAGCGCTCATGAGAGCAGCAAGGATTCGATAACCAGGAGGCTGGAGATGTTGAAATGGCCCCAGTTCCACCACTCAAGCCTCTGGTCAATACACAGCTGTTGAGGCACAAATGTTTGCTACCATGATTGGTACTAGCCAGGATTGCAAGCTCTACAACAGTCTTTCATAGTAATGGAGGTCAGAGTACAGGCCATGAGAGACGATGTGTAGACCACCAGGCAATATGCTAGGGATGCATGAACTCATGCACAATGCATGAGGAAGGGATTGATACCCTTGATGGCTGAGTATGCCATTATGTGGGTCGCGCAAATGGTATTCAGTTGCAGGAGGACAAGACATATGATGTTGTTTGCGATATACAGATTATGATGAGAGGCATTCTCACGCACCGACCATCACCACCAGCTGATGCTCCCACAAGCTCTGGATTTTCTCAGAGCCATTTCTTCCACCGTCACCGTCGTCCTCTTGATCAGGGTATTCACTTTATCATTTCTGTCCTTATTTCTGCTTTATTTTTCCTATTTTTGTACATTGAGAACAATGCATTGTATAAGTTTGGGGATAGCGGAATTGGGACTCATCCGTATTCATATTTTAATTGCTTTTGTGTGATTGATGCCTATGATTATTACCAAAAAAAGGGAAATCACAAAATAAACCTTTTTTTTTACTTTAATTACTACTTTATGTGTTCGTGTGAATTTAGATAGCCTTGCTAGCAATGATGTTTTTATTGGAATCATGTGTGGACTAAGAACAATGGAAACATGGCATAATTAAGTTGATTTTTGCTTAGTCATGTGGAACTTGATCTTACTTGAGCACAATATTCATATTTTCATGTGAAGTGATTGATATGGTTCATAAATGGTAGAAGTTGAACATAGTGAATAAAATCCCAAAAAACCATATTTATATTATTCTCCGTGCCTCTTTAAGATAGTTTGGAGATGTTTGAGCCTTATTTGGAGAACTTTGAGATGAGTAGGGATTTCGTGCATAAAAATAAATTGTATGGATTGTCTGAGGCTAATGAGATGAAAATTAAGTGAATGTCTTGAGTTTGAGGTAGATCTTGGAGACTAAGTGTAAAAGGGGATATTTCACTAATCATAGTATGTATCGAAAAAAATAAGTGATCTTATTGTGAACATCTCTTCATAACCGTATGACTCGAGTGATTAAAGCTTGCTAGGGGATCTAAAAATTCGGTGCCCTAAAGTCATTTGATTTGGAAGTTATTGACTTAAAGCTCGCTACAAGGGTCATTTAGAAAATTTAAGAGAGAGTGGTGATCGAAAAAAGAAGAGTGTTGTAGGTTTATGAAAATGAAATGCATAAAACAAAAGAAGCACCACATGCATATGATTAACCCTGAAGTTGAAAGAACTAAATCTTTGATGAGCGGCAAATATCTTGGTTGAATCTTGGAAGTTGAAGAGATCAAAACTATAGGAGAATCCCTACTTGTTGAAATAGGATCCTGGGTGATGAGATATATCCAAGCTAGAGAGGAAGATGATTAGTATGTGCTAATATTCAATTTTAGAACACTTCGTGGGAAGAATGAATGAAAAATCTAAGTTCGGGAGTGTGTGTATAGCTCGAGAGAAGTTAGGAAATATTTGACTATTAAATGTTGGTAATTGAACCAATCATAAGCTTGGTATGTTTTGCATGATCTCTCTCACACAAATCAAGTTTCGCATGAATTAAGTAAAAGTTGATCTTGATTATGTGAAGTTGAAGTTATTTATTGCATTAACACAGAATTTCCAATCTTGAGACACAACTAGTTATCTAACCATTGGTCCGAGTTAAGTCACAATTTTGTTTGAGAACAAACAAATGTTCTAGTTTGAAGGGATTTGATAAGTGTATTTTTATACACTTATTCGAGACATTTCTCTTGAATATTTAGTGATGGGACATTGGCTTAATTCTTTGTATTTTGCTTGCTTTAGGTTTAGACGATAAGCATGGTGGAATTATAGAAAAGGAGCGAAAAATGACCAAAGTGGAGAAGATGGAAAGTTTAGGGACCAAAATATAAATAATCAAAAGTTGAGCCGAACATTGACATCAAGATGTTAAAATACCATGAATCAATTAAACAAGAGATGGGAGCATATGGTGAAAAAAAAGAACAAGAAAACATTTGAGGACTAAAATGCAAATCAGAAAGTTTGACATAAGCCTACGCAACCGCATAGGCTTCCTTAGATGCAATCGCATCTACCAATGCCAAAACAGAGTGGAGTTATTGGTCGTCACAATTGCATGAATTGAATTAATTACCACGGGTTGAGGATTGGAATTAAGAATTGATTAGTGAAGTCGGAAATCCAATACATTCCTCACATTTGATTTAAAACCGGTTTGTATTGCTTTCGTATTTATTAAACGTAATTAGATACAAACTAATCATATTTTGTTACTATCACGAATGTAAATATATCAAATATATTCCACGTGGTACGATAACTCTCTCATCACAATTATTACTTGTATAACAAACCCGTACGCTTGCAGGATTTCAACAAACATAGTTGATAAGATATGTAATTGAAAAGTTGTAAATTTCATAAAATGTGTGGTTAAAATTAATTGTTAACTTTGATTAAAATCAAAATTTTAATTTGTATCAAACAAAGGCTTAATTTATTTCTTATACTCATTTAACCACACATTTTTGCAATAAAATATTCTACATATAATTTTAAAACTTTTTCATATTTTCTAACTATACATTCTTCAAAAAATAATATTTAGAATAATGTTTTTAAGTTTTAAGGATGTCAAACAGGGGCTAAGCCCATATTTGACAATCATTAAAATAAAACTCTTTTTTTCCCTCAAATGCATTTTTAACTACACATTCCTACAACAAATTATTCTACACGTAATCCAATTTTTTTCTACTTTATAACCACATATTCTCCAAAATATCAATATTCTAAAACTAACACATTTTAATGATTGTCAAACAGGGGATAAGTAATTCATTTTAATTGTAGATTTCATTTAATGTCAGTTAGTGTTATCTAAATTGATTTTGTAACACCAATATAATAGTACTACTCATTTAAAAAATTTAATATAGTTGACTTTAATTAGTTTATTTCATTTTAAAACACGTTCAGTATATTTCATTTATATGAGATATTTCATAAGTACTCCATGACGGAAACTTTTTGTTATGTAGATTTGGATTATATTGATCATCTTTGCAAACGCAAAAAACTCAATTTTTCCTTGTAGCTAAAAATAAGTCTGACGCGTAAAAAATGGTAGGACATGTGTTGATTGAATTTTCATTAAGCTACAAAAAATTCCCAATTTTGGAAGATCCCAAGAAAATACAATTACTAACCTTGTTTACCAAACACAACATTTCCATCATTACTAGTTGGGACTTCAGTTTTTAAGACAATTTTTTCACTCTCAATTTTATTTTTATTTTTATTTTTTAACCAAAATGAAGTTCTTTTACATAGTTATTCAATTATGCAAAATGACTAATTTGACGAATATGTCTAGATCATTTAAATCTGGTGTTGCGGCGCTAGACCAACGGCACCGAGGTGCCATCAATATGATCATCGCAGTGAGCGAAGCCAATGGCGGGGCATCGTCAACGGCTCGAGGAGTTTTTTAAATTTTGGGATTCTTTTCTTGGCCCAATCCGACCCTAACTCTTCCAAAACTTCATGATGATATAAATACAATCCCAAATGCCCACTTTCAAGCCCAGTTCAATAGGACAAAGAAGCGAGAAATCAATTAAGGAGGCAAGAAGAACATCAAAGAGGAGATTGATTAAAGCATCAAAGAGTTTTTATTTCTTTTTCTCTTTATGTTAGTAATTATGATGTTTATATTTCTTTCTTCCATCACGAACTAAACTCCATATCTAGGGTTTGATGTAACCAACTTGAGATTATGTTTTGATATTTAAATAGTTATTTTTTTTTATATTTTCCTATTCCGTTTATTTGTATTA
The DNA here is from genome assembly GCA_903798385.1 of Fraxinus cuspidata. Lineage (NCBI taxonomy): Eukaryota > Viridiplantae > Streptophyta > Magnoliopsida > Lamiales > Oleaceae > Fraxinus > Fraxinus cuspidata. Next base: position 12,071 of record CAIGRP010069167.1, read on the forward strand.
TTGATTTTAATGCTTTCAATTATTTGATTACTAATTGAATGAATTGATTGTTTATGTTTTGGAACTCGAGAGAGGAACTCATGAGTGATCTTAGAATAACATAACCTAGGAAATAATAGGTTTCAAGAAAAAGTATAATTCATTTGAAGTACGTTCCACACATAAGAACCACGAACTCTATGATTTTTAGTTATTTGATTAGAAATAGAAATATTGAAATTGAATTCTAGGAATAGTTTAACTATATAACTGAGAAACATTTTGGATAGTTAGGTGAAATTATACACCAGGCTTTGTATTATTGATTAACTCTTTAAACTTGTATTCATTTGTTGAATTCATCATTAATTTCAGTTACAAACATTGATCTTATAATTCAATTTTCTAAATAAATTAAGAACTACGCAATTAAGTACTTAGTAATAAATTGAATTTCAATTCATGTGGATTCTACATCAATATTTGATCTTTATATTACAAAATTTGACACTATATACTTGCGGTATATTTACGTTATATAAAATGCATAACAATTCTGAACCAAAGGTGAAAAATGCAATTTGAGCACAACTTGTGGTAATAAGCTTTTCCTTAGAACATCACCAATACATTCTACAGATTGTACGTGACATTGAAGTAGGCAGACTTGCATTCTACAAGCATTGATAACTACTAAATATATGGTCAACCATAAATTGATCTTAATGAATTTTCTCGACCACCTAGTATCTACCCACGGGCAATTTTTTATGAACATTAAACTAAAAATAAATAAAATGAAAAGGAAGAGATGGAAAATTTAACACTCTAAAATAGAAGAATAGAAGATAGAATTTTTAATTCTCTTCAAGAATTTTCTCTTCCTTTTGATTGCTTGAACATTTTAACACTAAAAATGTCTAAGAGAGTCTTCACATTTAGATGGAGCTCTGATTGCTTGTCGTTTTCTTATCACGTCAGTCTGTGTCAAAATGCAGTTATGACCTTATCTATTTTTATTAATGAATTAATTTTTCTAAAGAAGAAGGTCAAGTAAGTAAGTAGCTTACCCTACGCCAATTTCGGTCCAACCTAATATTCTAAGTAGCGAACTAGAAGAAATTCCACTCATAACAGAAGGAATTATCCACCTATCATGCTAATAAGAAAAACGAGCAATTTCTAGCTATATTAAATTAGCATTAGTCAGTAATCTCGACTTGGTGAGTCCTTCCCCAAAAGGCATAAATCCTTTTTCTTCTTCTTGCAATTGTTCTCTCCCTTTTAACTTTATCTCAACGATCAAAACCAACTCGAGTAATTTTGAGATTTTACACAAAAGTTCCAATTTGATCTTTTCAATAATAATAATAATAATAATAATAATAGCACAAAATGACAAATAAATTATTTGTTGGTGTTTATGAACTTTTATGTTGGTAACAATTGTCACCGAAGAAATTCAAAAGTTGTTCTCGAATATGGTAAAAGTCGCCTATTGTTAAACGAACAAGCTACCAGAATTGCTCTGATACCACTTGTTGTGTAAATTATGCCCCCAAAATCTCTGATACCAATTGTTGGGAATTCAAGGATCACGTATCGCTCAATACCACTTGATATGAAATCTGTTGGGAACTGAATCAATCGTGCGCAGCGAAAATTAAAACAATATTCAATTCTCACCAAATATCTATATTGTGTTTAGATAGAAATTGTAATAGAATTAATACATTTGATGAATTCCACAAATTTCTTTGTTTTTTCTTGAACTTCAATGATCAC
>CAIGRP010069172.1:0-13934 GCA_903798385.1 Fraxinus cuspidata
GATTCCTTATAGAATCCGAATACAGATACAAGAACTCTAATTCAAGCCCAATGCCACCAAAATAATGCAGGAGTCAGTTCCCACCTCAGATATCACCTATTAATAAATGGTGGACCGAGAGATCGACTTTGAAGCATAAAGATTAAAGCGCATGCCTCTAAAAATGAAGGAATGTGAATAAATAAATAATCAAGAATAGAAGAAGGAGAAGAAGGAGAAGAAGAAGGAAGAAGAAGAAGGAGAAGCAGAAGGAGAAGAAGCAGAGGAGGAGGAGGACGAGGACGAGGACGAAGAAGAAGAAGAAGAAGATTTGAACCAAAAAGAACTTTAACCCTTTACCTTGTTTCACAGGTAGCTTAGATAAATTTTTATCTTATTCATGTAATATATAGAGTTGGATATTTAATNAGAAGGAGAAGAAGGAGAAGAAGAAGGAAGAAGAAGAAGGAGAAGCAGAAGGAGAAGAAGCAGAGGAGGAGGAGGACGAGGACGAGGACGAAGAAGAAGAAGAAGAAGATTTGAACCAAAAAGAACTTTAACCCTTTACCTTGTTTCACAGGTAGCTTAGATAAATTTTTATCTTATTCATGTAATATATAGAGTTGGATATTTAATATTACAGTCTCAATGAAAAAACTCATCTAACAAAGTGAAATGCAATCAAGGATATATAGAGGAAAGCATGCATGGTGACAGTATTTATAACAATCAACTTTTGTCAATTATTTAGTGAAACCAGAGATCAATATTTTCCAACTTTTGCATGGACTCGAGCAGTAAATACACCTTAATAACACAATATTTGATACCTTCTACTAAATTCAAAGCACAATAATACCAACATCTGATTCGACAAGTAAAAATGAGCTACTGAAACTTTTTACTTGAAACGTTATAAGGGAATGTTGGGTTGGGGGAATAGAAATATGAAATTGGAATGAAATTGATGAGATTTCTGTTATAAGTGTTACTTGCATTATCTTTGTTGGCATTCCTTCAAACTTGAACCATGTAGTGGAATTTTAGATTTGTAAACAAAAAAAAAGTTTAAATACAAAAGCAATGTTTCATAATATGTTAGGATTGATTGATCCAACCATCCTTCCTCATTCTGGTGCAATTCTTATTGTATATGTAAATCATATTACAGTGATTGGCAATAATTTCTCATACATTAAAAAATAAAAATATATCTTAACAAGAGAATTTGAGATCAATGATATATGCCAACTGAGATATTTTCTTGAATGATGTAATAACATTGATATGTGGTTATCATAGCACTGCTGAAGCAGAGTTTAGATCCACTGCTCAAGGATTTGTGAACTTCTCCCATAGAGTTAATAGTGGATTTCAAAACCCCTGCAAAACTGTGTTGTGATAACAAAGCAGTGATTAACATTGTTCATTGTCTTATTCAGCATGACAAGACAAATCACAATGAGATTGCCAGAGTTGAGAGGAATTGACGTTAGGTGCGATTCTTATGGCCTATGTACCAACAGAGAAGTAGTTAGAAGACCTTACCAACATTCTTATAGAATGCCCCCATGACAATAGACAAGATTGAATGCTTGATATATTTGATCCATTCTGATGGGGGATTATGGAAAATCTTTTAGTTAATGGAAAGATTCGATTCAATTTTTGGAGATTTTGTTTAATAACAATTTTAGCAAATAGATTTTGTTTCCTAGTAAGATTACCACACTAATGTATATATGTAGGGTCGCAATATACTATGATACTCGGACTCGGGTACGGGTATCGGATACGCATACGTATCTAAGCGTCGAATCTTTTATTTTTTAAAATGTAGGATACCGAGACATAGCTAAAAAAAAGTCCAAATTTCTGACACGGATACGTGGGTATGTCTTTCAAACTTCAATATCTTTACTAATTCGAGATGTCATTTTGAATAGACCAAAATTAATTATTCTAATAAGGGGTTAAAATAAATAAAATAGAATTTTGAGGTCTATCAATTATGGGAATTACTAAATGTTATATAAAATAGAGAATGAGGAACTTGATTGGAATTTGGACTTAGTGGAGTACTAAGTAGCACTATATGGTACCCATTTTCATTTTATACAAACAAAACCCTAAACCACCAATACAAAGAGAGAAAGAATGAAAAATAAAAAGGAGGTAAAACCTAGCGCCGCCGCCTTTCTCCACCCTCTTGGCGACGATGCAAGGTTTATATAGAGAGCAAAAGTGGGAAAGAAGAAAAGAAAAAGAAAAAAATATAAAAAGAAGGAAGAAGTAAAAACAACGAAGTGTCCGGTTGAAATTTGGAGGATCCGACACATATCCCATACCCATACTCGTGTTGTGTCGTGTCGTGTCACGGGTACTCCAACTCCAACTATTTCGAAAAGTCCGAGCATCAGAGGCAATATACATAGTTGAAATAAGAAAAATGTAATTTTATACCTCAAATCGAGTGTTAAATAGAACCAAACATGGTAGGGTGCTTTTCATTCTCATTCTGATTACAAGGTAATTCCATTTTGATTCCGACTTCAGTCCAATTTTGAAACAAAGGCACCTTAAAAATATTGTAATATTGTAGTAAGTTTTCTAATACATTGCTCGTAATCATGAAGATCTCCCATAATCTTGAGGTTGCATATTGACGTGCAAGGTTTTCTTAACTTAGAACTGGATATCTCATTTATGCAACTCATCAGTCAGAGAGACACATACCGAACTACACAGGTTTCCATTCAACTGCTTACAGAATTTGTATGTTGAGGTTTACCTTCAATTATAGTTTGGCATCAATCAAAATTAACTATCTTGATCTGAATTCAGGTCTCTAGAAGAAAAAGGTGAAAGCAACAAATTCTACTGCACAATGCAAGGGAAATAGCCCAAGGTTTAAGAGTAGTGCCCTCCGTATAATGATTCTTATATTATAAGAAGAACAAAACACTTTCAAAGATTAAAAAATAGAAATTCACAGAATTCAGCCTATACATGTTCACAGATAACCTAATTGAGCTACCAACAGAAGGCACGGACCCAAAGAATGGGCATTGTGTTTGATCCAACAGAAAATGGACACATTTTTCGAAAATTCAGCCTGTATATTATCACGGATAACCTAATTGAAGTACCAAGAGATAAGTCACGGACCAAGTCTTGAAACCAGTACATGGAAACATAAATGACCAACGTAGACATGCGTACACAAGAAAAAAACAAAAACAAAAAAGCCAAAAAAACAATAACTGAAACCAAAATAGAACCTTCCGCTTTCTGTCATCCAGTGGCTGTACTTCGATGGCAAGATATGCATTAATGTCATCCGCAGTCACAAGATAATTTGGCTGTTTTGCACCTGGCATCAATAATGTGTATAACAAAAAACTGAATATTGATCGGAAAGAAATACAACACCTGAAATTTGAAACTGAGCTTGTGGTACAAAAGATACCATCTATATGATTGAAAGATCCATCTTCCAAATGACGCACCCACTGTGAATTCAGGAATAAAGCAAGATAAAAATAAGAAATCCTACGTAAATATATGATTGCAGATCAAACGCAAATCCAGTGTAACCATGTCAAAAGACAAGCAAAAGCCACAACAAAATATCACAGGCATGTAGGGAACGAGTAAAAGAAACTATAGCCTAAATACAAGAAGCACCTCAAAATTACAACTGGTCGTTCCATTTATAGAGAGTCCAGATGCCTGCAGCTCTTGTCCTGGAAAGGCTTCACCTGAAATTTGGAGTCCTTGTATTGCAGGTAGTGGATCATCATCTGCAGCTGATCATTGCAATAGATTTAGAATTTGTGATCGCCAACAGCGTGCTGAATAGCTAAATAAACTTGAGTGTGAGAATTCTGACCCTCTGAGAAAGAGGACGAAGGTTCCTCAAGAACTGGAGGTAAATGAGAATTCTCGTATCCTTTGATGACAGGATCATCAACCTCATTGTTCCTAACAAGGTCACCAAACGTAACTTTTTTACTCATGGTTCTTTCATTATTACGTACAGGACTTGAATCATATTGGTTGACCGCAAGCCGTTCATGTACTTCTTTGGAATCGGTGTTCCTAGATAGTAAGGGGAACACGATTAGGATGAAATAGAAAATAAAAAGATAAGAAACTAATAAAACACAATATACTGAGATAATGATGCAAAATTGAGATAAAAATTGTATTCTGATATGAGGAAATGTGACAACCTTATAGCCTATTCTACCATTTGCAGGAAAAGGGAATAATATCCTACAGCTATTCGTACTGTTATAGTGCTTAAAAATTAGGCAAGAAAATAATTACAAAGGTCATCGCTTCAAATATGGAAATTAACAGAAAACTTATATAAACTCAGAAACCACCACCAAAAGCTGACTGCTGGAACTGAACATTCAGTTACAGTAGCAGTCCCATTTGACCAGGCTCACCTGCTTCCAAGAGGGGAATATATCCCAAAGTTATTGGGCTCCAAAGTTTTCGCAACAGCATCACCTAGACCACTCTGACGCCCCAATAGATCTCCATCAGTTGTTATCTGAGGACCTGAAGATGATATCATTCCATTAGCATATGCTGGTTGTGGCACTAGTTCCATCCCATTTTTGATCTGGCAAGGAATGCAAATGTTTGAGAAATCCATTGTTGCATTTTACGCAAATAATATATAATACATGAGTACACTGAAATGCTAGCCCTACCCCAACAGCATGTGATGGTGATTGAGCAAAATTAGAGGTATTCACATCAGATCGCCAAGGTGCTATCTGGTACTGAGACTCCTTGAGCCTTCCCTACAACAACACAAAAATGGTTATACAATGTATTGACAAACGTAAGATGTTCATCATCAATCAAGGCCACATGAATATATTCCATTCGACATACCTCGGTGAGAAGAAGCTGCTCCTGCAAATGTCTAAACAAAACCTGCAAAAATGAAGTTCCATAAAAAAATTTGCAGAAGGGGACAACCTCAAATCTCTCAACCACATCATGATTATCACAATTTTGCCCAGATCTAGAGATGAAAATGAGCTAAAGCTAGAGAACTGACTATTCAGTCTTGGCTAAATATATCTTTTAGTAGGCCAAGTCCTGCTCAGTCATGAGACAAGCTAATTTTCCTTATTTAAATACTTGGCTCATAAAAAACAAGAGGCTTTGTCAAATTTCATCAAGCCATTAGGCTCACTTGTTTTATTTAGGTAATGATCTACAGACCACTTGTAAATCATACCAAGGTTCATCTTATAGCTTTAAAATCTGAATTTAAAGTAATGATCTGTCATGTCGTTCTACTTTGCCTAAAAATTCATTTTAGTAGTAGGCATTCATTTGTTATTAAATTCGTAAAATAGCAGCATCTGTGGATTATGAACAAATAAATTATTGAATGTGTTACTGTGAAAAATTGTTTCCTTGATTCACCTCCTCTATTCCTTAGCCATACCTGCAATTTAAGTGGTAAGAGTACTTCTTGTACCCATGTGACGCCCAAATCAGTATGTTACTATAGGATTACAAATATAATTAAGGAAATTTTAAGACTGTATTTTTTATGTTATTGCAGCGCGCCTGAAGAGCCAGAGAAAAGCTCTAGTTATTGTTATAAGATGTCTCATGTGATAAGTCCTATCCAGACTGTGTTGGATTAATAAATTCCTGTTTGATTGGATTAATAAATTCCTGTTTGAACTAGAGTCTGATTTGAATTGTATGTGTATATAGATAAGATAAAGATTTAATAAAGGAGCTTATCCACTGCGTTATTGAATGCCTTGTTCCTATTAGCCTAAGCCTTGTCTCTGTCACTAGGTTACAGGGATTGTGTCCAATGGATCGCAAAGACACTCCCTCGAAAACTTTTGTGCCTAACAGGGACACAAGGTTCAGCCTGTTAATTTATTTTTGGTTAACTTGCAGGAAGCTCGATACAATCTACTTGTTGGGAATCACTGAATTACACATTCGGTAATCAATTGAGTTCCCACAAAAAGCTCCAAAATGTTACTATCAAAATTTGTTCTTTAATAGTCCTCCTCTCTTCCCTAGAGATAACTGCAATAGAGGGTGTAAGGTAGTGCCTCGTAACCCTCTGACGCCGAAGTCAGTTTATGACAATCGGATACTAAATGTAATTAAAATGAAGATAATTAAGGTCGTATTTTGCATGTAGTTATACTACAACAGAATATTTAATAAATCGGGATTTGGTCTTTGTAATTTTTATCCCTCTCAGAATGAAAAATAAGAAACTTGTTATTTGGTACATAATTCTATAGGATGCATATCTACCTATTCAAACACCATACCCCCTCCTCCCCAACCACTTGTTGACAAGCATAAACATGTTGGAATGTGTTTTTCATTGTTTGTTAAAAGTTGGGCTTTTAGCTGAGTCTCAAGCTGTTGAGAAACACTCAACTCACTCTTGGAAGTTGGAATTTCCTGATTTTGGAACTTGAGAATCTCCTTTTTCCTTTACCGATATTGGGCGCTGGCTCTTTTCTTTTGTTTTGCTATTGCTTTTTATAATAGTTTGATTGATTAATTTGACTAATTTGAGTATTTGACAGATAAAACAGTAATGACTTGACTTATTTATTAAGTTTAAATTAATAATGACTTGACTTAATTATTAAAAATTTCAATTTCAATTACAAACATATATGTGTGTGTGTGTGTGTGTGTGTTAATTAACCTAATTATTAGTATTAAATTACAAGTTAGTATGTCCATTAATTGTTGCAATTGTCAATTTATATATGTTTTATGATGTTTAAGCATATAATTTTTTACGTCGACCTACTTATAAAACATTTATGCTATCGATTAGCATAACTCTCCTTTCCTTCATATTCAAGTGATAGTTGTTATCCTTTTCAAGAAAGCAAACTAACATCAAAGATCAAGCGTAACAAGAGTATTACGCCTAAGGAATGAAAAGGAGTTCGCACTCCCAAGAGAGAAAATAAGAAGTTGGACAAGCAAAAAATGAGAGAGAAACTATAGAGGAAAAGGAAATGTCGAGGAACTAGCATATCGGATGAAGCCACACTGCTTCAACTTTTATCACTGGGATCTGCAGAATCAATAATTGACGGAATAATTGGCAGATCATAACTGACGGGTTGTAGAATAATTGTCAGATTGCAGGATCTATAATTGGCAGATTGCAGAATCCATAGTTAGCATATTCTAATTGGCTTCTATAATTGGGAGATTCTGTTGAAATTTTTCTTTACATCAATAGTACATATGGTGAACAACTTTAGGTCTTTTTCTACCGCTAAAGAGATATAGAAATATCTAGGCCGCATATATAGTCAAGACAATTATGCACGTCATTTTCACTTGGAATTGGATATAGCAAATTCAAGGTAATCTTTCTATTGAACAATATTATTTTGGTTTATTGAACTTGTGGAGCGAATATTCAAGAATTATACCTACCAAGGTACCTAAGTAGGCGGTGTCCGCACTTCAAACAGTCCATAAGGAGAGTAGATGTGATCAATTTCTGACGAAATCAAGGGCAAAATATGGAGCTACATGGGCTGGGTTATTAAATAGAAATCTGGTTCCTACTTGGATGTTTTCCTTGAAGAGTTGCTGCGGGAAGATCAGGGATTGACCACTCAGGCAGGAATGGGACAAGAGAGGCTACATTATGAGATAATGAATGTCGCCTATGCAGCCTTGCAAGGAATTTGGCCGTATTGCCACCAACTATACAAGGTGATATTGTAATTATTACAATAAACCGGAGCATATCATCAAAGCATGTCCGATTCGTCCTCAAAATCAGCAAGGACAAGCCTTTCAAGCTACTGTCCAAGCTACACCCATGGCATAATCTTCACCTATTGTAGCCCCCAACAGGCACCACAGCAAGTCCTAGTCAAGCTATCCTCGCTCCTGAGATGGTCCAGTACATGATCATCTCAGCCTTTTTTACATTTGGCTTTTAAGGTAATGGCAAGACATCTTCATCCCCTTGGTTTGTGGATTCAGGAGCTTCCAATCATGACCAGTCAATCTGAAGCATTACCTAACATTCGGAGTTATAATGGTCCTTACTACATTCAAATTGCAAACGGAAATCACCTGTAATGGTTGAACCTCAATACTACACCAATTTCACACTACGTGGAATTAATAAACTCAAGTAACAAATTGAATTTTATTGCTTACTGAGATGAACTGCAACAACAAAAGGACTACAGAAGAATTGATAAAGAAAGGGGAAGAGATAGAAGAAAGACTTCGGGAAGAAGAATCCAATTCACATCACAATCCCCTCTATTTCATTACGGCTGTTATAACTGACTGGCAAGGAAGAAAACGTGAATGCTAAGAAGAAAACATGTTTAACTCGTACAATTTGATTATAACTAAAAAGACACCGTTCATTTCTAAAACAAGACGACATCATTTAATTTCCATCCAAATGACGCCGTCCAAACATCTGAATTTAAATGTTGGGTATGACCGTTAGCCCTCGTCTTCCTCCCTCCGTGTCCAGCATCTGCTCCTTTTCTTCTTTTGCCGCCACTTCCATTGAATCTCTTCTTCTCCTTCATAACATTAATGTACCCATTAATGCAGTTGGTGGTATGAACCCTTTCTTCCAAAATGTTTGTGTTTCTCCTGGGTTATCTGCTAATTTGATTTTAGTTGGATAGCTAGTGGATAATAATTGAAATGTTTCCTTCTCTCGTAGTGGTTATTTTGTGCAGGGTCATTAGTTGGGAAAGTGATAGCGAAAAGACCTAAAGTGGAACGGTTGTTTCTTCGGCAATTTTCTATTCCTAGCATTTTATCTTTGGCTTGAACTAATGTAAGCAATCAGAGTGAGGCTTAACAAAAGCAATTAGGCCATCCCAATTCTTTGATTTTACCAAGTTTATTTAAGCAGGGTTTTTCTGAGTAATAAAGATCCAATTCCTACGTATGAATTTTCTATTAATCGTACTTGCAAATCTGGTCTTCGCACCAAACACATCGAGGTTGATTGTTACTATATTCGTAAAGCCTATGATGAGAAAATACTTGCTCTTCCCATATCTCTACTAATCTTCAGACTGTTGATGCCTTTATCCAGACTTTACCTCGACCATGACATCAATTTCTAGTTAGCAAATTGATGCTTCTTATTCAGGTCACATCAATTTGAGGGGGATAACAATGAGATCTACAGAATCAGTAATTGACAAAATAATTGGCATATTATAATTGACAGAATGCAGAATAATCGGCAGATTACAAGATCCAAAATTGGTAAATTGCAGAATTCATAATTAGCATATTTTAATTGGCTTCTTTAATTGGCAGATCCTATTATAATCTTTCTTACCTTATTTACATCAATTGTACTTATTGATTGTACTTATTGATAAAGATTATTTTCCTTTATTAGCTTTGCCAAATATGGCTGTAAGTATATACTTTCCATGTAAAGCTACCAGAATTTTCTATATAATGGAATCCTCACAATGGTGAGAGGCATTAGTCAAAATCTGTTTAACTTCTGCGTACAAATACATGGACAAGTTACACAGTTGAACAATGGTTCAAAAGAAACTTGGGATGCAAATATATACCAGCAAAAACATAAGCACGGACAACATTTGTCTTCACCTCAACCTGCCACCTCCTCTCTACCATTCATCGGCCCCATTCATCAGTCATCATTTTCCTTCTTCATCATTGACCCCATTCAAAACTAATTTTGTTTTGACAGTTTTGCCAAGTCAAGGGTAAAGAAAGTAAAAGTGAAGCAATTGTTACTCATTTCTTTTTCTCTGGCACCTTCAGTAATATTAGTATACTATTTACTTAAACAAGCAACATAGTTCATCCTAAATAGCAGCAGTACAAAAAAATGTTCTGCGCCGATTAGAAACAAGCCTATTATTTTTCCTTTTTACTTTCAGGGTAGGTCATCAACAGTTTGAGGTCACGGTTCTCATTAACAAGATATTACAAGTCAAGTTTAAGAAATAGATGAAAAGGTAAACTATATTTACCTTGATATTACTGACAATGGATTGGGCATCAGCAACAGGTGGCTGAAGAGAGTACTCTGAAAGAAGAGGCATTAAAGAAGATACAAACATTGATCTATCTTGTTGTGCAGCCTGAAAAAAAATAAAATAAAAAAATATAAACCTGAGAATATATGGTCATGCTCGTTCAGAAGAGAAAGGACAAGAGTTGGAGAACTGACACTTGCCTTATTAGTCGTCCATGTTATTAAACAGTATCACAAAGTATATATCATTACATTTTTTAAATTTAGCAATCCCACATGGATGTACTAAATTTACAAACTGTAAGAACAAACTTGTGGCCTATGTGCACATAAAAGCCACAGAGATGAGAAGGTGAGATAAGAATGGAAAGATGTAAGTAAACGCTTAAGTAATGATGTAACAATCTGGCCTCTATACTTAAATCGTTAACTTAAGTATTGTCCGCTATGGGAGAGTATGAGTTCATCTTACCCCTCATGAATTTCTATCTTAGCACAAAGATTCAACTTAAATCTCTTTTAAGGGGAGGTCATGTATTCAAATTTTGGGGACACGACAGAAATCCATTAGTAAGATTGGCTCAGGCTCTCTTATAACGAACAGTACGTAAGTTAACGGATTGGACATAGAGGTCAGGTCGTAACAAAAAACGCACGTTTTTTGTAACGAGCCGACCTTGTACCCAGCTATTCTCGTACGTACTGTTCGCTTTGGAAAGAATCTTCTCTCTTACCATATCCAATTGATACCATGATTCAACTTAAGTCTCCTTTAATGAGAGGTCGTGTTCGAATCCTAGGGAACACGACAGAAAACCATGAGGAGTAAGAGTGAAGATTCTCTCCCAAATGGGACATTACGTTAGAGAACGGCCGAGCAAGAGGCCTCTGCGCTCAATCTGTTAACTTACGTACTGTCCGCTTTGGGAGAGCCTAAGTTCATCTTACCTCTCACAAATTTCTATCGCGTCCTCAGGATTCTAACATTTGACCTTTACCTTAAGAATGACTTAAGTTGAATCCTAATACCAACCGTTAATTTACATATTGTCTGCTTCGGGAGAGCCTAAGCACATTTTACCTCTCACGAATTCTATAGCGTCCTTAGGGTTCGAACCCGTGACTTTTCCCTTGAGATGACTTAAGTTGAATCATCTCCTAGAGCAGACAATACGTAAGTTAACGGTTTGGACACAGAGGTGGGATCGTTACAAATAATGTTGAAAGGAACCACCTCACTCAACAATTATATGTGATGAAAAATGCAATACGACATCTACGTACAACTTAAATAAATTCAGTTGCTTTTATTGATACTCAAAATTAAATTTCGACATTCATGTATATCATCGGACGGATGAAAATTGACTTCCATAAGAGTTTGGACTCAGTGTCGTTCCTATTTGCATGTTTGTCAAAGCTAATTTTATTTTTTAAGCGGGTCAAACATACTTTTATCCTTACATTTTATAGGACCCACAACTTACTACCAACTAATTATACTCACATTCCATAGGATTAAAAGCATGATGAAACAAGCACTATATATCCCAGAAAGTGTCAAAACAGATTTCAGGAAACAACAGCATCAACCACTTCAAAAGGACAAAACATAGCTAAGATACACAAAATATGGGAGGAAAAAACTTTACCAGAGAAAGAAGATTATACCTGCAATGCATATGTAAGACGTACATTCTCCTCCATTATATCTTGTCTGTAGGCAATTGCTTTAGATGCAGCATCAACCAGATCCTGTTGTTGCTGATCAAAGGCCTTAGGAAAGAATTAAATGCACACTACTCCTGTCAATTTCGAGAAACAAGGAGAAGGGATTTCTTAAAGAAGTTATAAAACATAAATCCTGCCTACCGTACGCATATATGCAATGCGCTTCTCCAGGATATATTTCTCATTGCGAATTTGTGATTCCTATCCAAAGAATATAATAATCACCACGATAAGAACATAAAAGTAGAAGATGGAATACCATGAAAAGATGCTTTGCTTAGTACCTTGACTGAAAATTCTGCAAGATATTTTTTCAACTGCATAATCTCGTCTGCATGTTCCCGAATCTTTACAACAAGATCCTACAGAGTTACATTCACACAAGTGATGCTAGAAATAAAAGGATTGCATGCAACAGAAAGATTCTTTTTTTTAATAGAATAAGAATTATAATAACAGGAAGAAATATAATAGCTTTGGCTCTTAATGTCAAATGTTTAAGAATGACAATTCTTTTGTTCATGAGATACCTGCTTTGGGCTATTAGAATTATTAACATCAACAATTGAAATCAAACCCCTTCCAGATACATTGAGCTGTGAATCAAAAGCCCTTTCTAGTTGGTATCTATAAAAGCAACAAATATCCCATGTGAATTAACAACCAAGATAGCAAGCATGGATATAACTTGCTGACCATGTTATTTTCTTCACTTATTTCCATATGTTGTACCTGCTAGGAGCAACCGATTGTGTAGATGGAGAGACGAACTGTGGAAGGCCAGAATTATCTGATGTCACTTGACCACCAGGAATCACTTTCACTGATCCATTGACCTTGCTATTATCAGAGTGGTTTTCAATATAAGTGTGCATCCCACGATCCATTTCACTTTGCATCAAATCTTGCTGAGAAACAACTGTACTTGATAATCCAGAATTGATGTGCATCTTTCCAATCCCACGTATCTGACTTTCCAAACCCAAAACTAAATGATCAACTCTACGATCATCAGAATGAGGAATTTCAGATTTTAAATCGCCTGATTTCTGCCAAGTATAAGGAATTAGATACTATATTTTGGGTTAAAAAATAAATTTTTGCAAGAAAGAAGTAATTATGCACAAAGGATGTTGAGGATTGTAAGAACATGGAGATGAAACGTGAACTTCAATACATGCAAGAGTCCATCAAATTCGAGGCACTGTGAAATGTGAATAATGGAAACAATTTTCAACCAACAGAATGAATTTCTATTCCAAGTAATATTTCATTTCATGACATATGGATATAGCAGCAAGTTATTAAAGAACTCTAAGTCTTACCCACCACAGTTGAAATACTGCACATCCCTCATAGTGACACGATCCCATTCTTTTTTTTTCTTTTTTCATGTCAATTTCGGGGGCTCCACCAAGGGGACGGCGAGTTAGTTTTGTTATGTTTAATCCATCTTTTTAGAAATTCATGAAGGCCATGAGACCTGACAACACTAATGGAAGATAGTATATCTCCAAAAAACCAATAGTAGATGTAAGGGCATGGGCATCCTCCTCAATATCATCAAGCCCTTTGTTAGTTTCTTTGAGGATATATACGGCGACTAGTGTCCGAGTGAAAGATGTGACTATCTTCTTTAACATTATTATAATATTCATTTCCAGCATCATTACTTCTTCAGGAGAACAAACATTTTAAGACGGCTAAAGCAATTTAATTCCAAATAAATGACCAGGGATCAACAATGAACCCTATGGAACGAAACTGGAAATTCAAATACACTTCCAAATCCTAGATTCGGCATTAGTTATGTTGAAAATGGAATTCAAACTACGGAATCTTCACTCCTCGAAAATTTCTACCTGTCTCTTTGTATTATTTAAGTTTTGGTACCACTACACATAAGAATCAAGTTTCAAGGACAGCGGTTATGGATCCTCTCTCCATCTCCCACCATGACTTCTATAGATTGGCTCATTTGATCACAGTGAAATCATCACAATTTCTCAAAATTGCCACTAAACCTTTACAAACTCTTTTAAATCCTGTCCCAATAGGGATTCATAATTCGAAGTGTAACAATCCAGCCTCTATGCATAAGCTGTTAACTTACGTGGGCATTTGCACTCTTACTCCCTCACGAATTTCTATCGCATCCTCA
>CAIGRP010069183.1:0-33075 GCA_903798385.1 Fraxinus cuspidata
GGATCAACGAAGAACGACATGTTCTTCACAGACATGAACTCCTGTCAACTTCCCTCGATTTTGAGAACTCTGACTAGATGTAGATCAAGTAGTGGTTTGGTATTTGGATTATAGGAATGAGGTTTTTCTCACAAAAACAATCACGATGGATGGAGGTTGAAAGATGGAATATGTTAAGTCTCTCACAGATGAAGCTCTCTCAATATTCAACCAACTCATCCAAAAACGTTTATATGTATTTTGGTATTTATAGGTAGATTAGGAAACGAATGGGCCGGAAAAAAAGCCTTTAACTCGTTAAATAAAAAATTTTCAGACAACACTGTCACTCGAGCGAGGGCTCAGCGACAGTCGAGCGACAGGCTGTCGCTCGAGCGAATGAGGGACGACAGTCCAATGACAATGTTTTTGCTTTTGTAGCTCGAGCCAAATTTTGGCGACAGTCTAGCGAACATTCACCCTGTTTTTTCTCTTTTAGTCATTCTTGAACCCTAGACCTAAAAAAAATATTTTCATATAAGTGTAGATTACTCTTTGACTTTTTACAACATTTACGATTAAATCCCTTTTGTTTACAGAATCTCCAATTACATAATCAAAAACCTAACACCCTCCAACAGTGCCCCATGCTTTCTTAAATGTAAATCGAATACTTACTTAAAGAAGTATGGATATGCAAGATACATATTTCGATGATAGAGGTTGTCGCTTCATAATAAGTTTGTGGGATCGACTACGACACCAACTAGGTCAACATGCTTTCTTTATGGTAGATGTCAGTTTTTGTAAGTAATGAACGTAATGCATTGTAATTGTCTAGACATGACCACTATATTAGACTTAATTTTACAATCAAACTACATGTACACTAAGATTTACATTTTGACATTTTTGTGAGATGACATTTTTTTTAGACATAGATCTTTATAATACTTTAAATAATCAATGGCACGAATTTTGACAAGAAAAGTGTTAAATTTGATGTACACAAATTGTGTACAACTAGTTTAATTCTTAATTCTATAGCTGGACCATGGGAGAAATTAAACCCCTATGAGAAGTCATCTCATGGATTACCTGAATACTAGATTGGAGAATGGGCACTATTCATGATTTCGATGATCTTTGATGTGCCAATAAGAGTAATTAACTAATATGATCATATGAAAATTGTTATAGAAAATGTAAGCTTTAGTCTATGTTTAGCTCATGTTTATAAACGGTTTATAAACAATAAAGTGGATATAAGAGTTCAAATTATTGTTCCTACTAGAATTGTTATCTAATTATTAGTTCAGCTATTCCTAACTTCAATTTGATTGAAACAATTAAATGTGATTATTTTCTTTTTCTAGTTTTTATTTTTAATATACTAAAATAATTAATACATGTTTAAGTAAATTCTTTATATGAAAATTAAAGTATTATGGATTTACGAGTTCACAATGGATATTTTCTTAATCTCAATCATTAATTTCGATAATAAAAAATTATGTGTACCGGTCGAATTCTTCTAAATTAATTGATTTACATCTTTTAAGTTTAAACAAACCCTACTCGATTATGTCAACTTATCATATCTTTATGAATAAGTCTTAATCAAGAACATTCAATCAACAAATAATTTAACTAATGACCGTTGACAACCATAAAAGCAACCCTTTATCCAATTTAAAGGTTTTATTACGTAGTATAAATAAATAACACATCTCTGTACATAATTATTGCTCAAGAATCAATAAATTAGTGGTCAATTAATCCAAAGCAAAAGTAAAAAGAATTTACAAGCTTCAATTGAAAATTAAACTTTATAATTAAAATAATTGTTAAAAAATAGGTTACAATCATTCGTCCTAACTAATTAATTAATTACGTATCATGCGAGAAGAAAAATACAAAAAAAAAAAAGTAAATCACCGAATTTTAAGAAAAACAAGGAAAATTTTAAAATATTGCACCAAGAATCGTCATTTTTCTCATAAAAAACTTGAAACCTAGCTTGTGGATTGATTTCTTAAAATTTTCCTCCTATTGGAATCACTTTTCTTGTAAATTATATCAATTTTGTTTGCTAAAAGACTCGCTTTTGTGACCTAAACGATGTATATTTATAGAGGAAGAAGAATTTTGGGATTTATTCTTCGAAAAGGAGTGAAAATTGATCAAGAAAACTGCGGCAAACAGGCCAAGGGCCCAGATCACGGTCCAGTAGTGGTTGACAACAGTTTGACCGCAGTTTTCCCTGAACTTTTCAAAAATATCCAAATTATATTTCAACGATTTTAGTCCTTTTTTCATTCAAATCTTCAATTTTGATGCTGAAACTTCCAAATTCTTCCAGATTAATCTCCAAAACTTCATAATCATTAAAGCTCGGGATGTCTCAATTTCAAAAATGTGCAATTTAGTCCCAAACATTCCAATTTTACACCCCGAAATTTGCATTTCCTTTTGATTTCTCTCAGCAATTCGATTAATGTTTAGTTGTTCCAAACCAACTTCAAATTATCTCAAAATCTTCACTTTCATGTCAATTGCAGACAAATTGGTATTTTTCTATAGTTAATATAGTTTACACAAAATTAAGTAGATAACCACTCAATTTAACAATAAATAAATAAGTCCAGATGCCCGAATTAACACTCAAACTACTTTTTGTCCATATATTTTGAGAGATCCATAAGTATTACACACTTATTCTCAACTCATATTTATCTATTTATAATTTAAATCGTTTATAAAAAATTTTCTAAGATGCTTTAAAGTGAGAAAATAATCAAAAGGGCAAAATTATCATTTCAGCCTAAGTATATTTATCGAATGTATGATAGGATAAGAGATTAATTTAATTAATTTGGACATATAATTACTGGAAAGGTCTTGGGCCTTTAGAGGAGTCAGTGAAGATTAGCAAGTAGACTAGAGTTTGGGACTGCTTGATTGTGTGGAACTTGAATTATATATATTTAATTTGTCCGAGTAGAAGAGGACGTAATTTCATAAGTAATTGAAATTTAAGAATTTCACTATTAATCATGTCAAAAGATCAAGTCAAACTCGAGCATGACATGTAACCAAGTATGGTCACATATTCAATATTAAAGATAAGGTCACATAATAATTCAAAGATAAGTTAATTAAGCGGTAATTAAACACTTGTCATAATAACTTTCCATTTATTGAATGTAAGTTATTGTAGAGAAAATCACAAACTTAGGGGTTTCCTATATAAAGATGCCAAATGGTCTCTAGCCAAATCCATACAAAAATTCCCTACAGTATTTTCTCTCTCAAATTAAAAGTCAAAGTATATTTCTTTCCATCAAATAAAGGGATTATAAAGTGGGTATGTTCTAAAAGGCTCGTCCAGGTGGCGCATTGGCATTGCCTAAACTTGAAGCTCGAGCAAAACACGTATTTTCGCATCTAGACACTTTTTTCCTAATTTCTAAATGGTTGAATTTTTTTCCTTATTCTCTTTCACCTTACATAGAGGCGCTTTATTAGTTCTTTATTTTTTCTTTCTTTTTTAAAGTCTTTGATTTGACTTTAGTGTATGAAGTTTATAAAAAAAATTTATCTGAACAAAATTTAAAAATAACTTTATTTAAATAGTTAAATAAAATTTAAACTATGATACTATCTACATTACATAATTATTGTTTTGAAATTTGTTATTCTGTTGCAAACTCCAAAAACATCTATAAAATTCCTATAATTCTATTGAGTACAATTTTTCTAGTTGAAAATTGTATAATTGACTAATTGTAGGAATTATTAAGCAAAATGTAGTATTTTATAATTTTATATGCTTGGTACGTATTATTTTAATTATTAAATTATTTTTAAAATGATTAAAAATTTAAAACAATATTAAAATAAGAAAACGTTTTTTTTTTTCACGTCCAAACCTCGTCTAGACTCGCTTAAACACGTAAAATTTGAAACTTCAATGCCTAGTTACGCTTTACGTTTTTTAGAACAGTGATCACTACTGCATATTTCAATTAATCTTGAATAACATATTGGAGGTACGCACTTAATTTTCTTACAAGTGATATCAAAGTCACCTTCATGATTTGGTTATTCAGATTAAGAACTATCAACACTTAATGCGCACGAGCACAATAAATATTGGTGTATACGTTTTGACTTGAAAAATGTACATGCATCTTTCTTTGTTGAAGGGAAGTTATTGTAGAGAAAATCACAAACTTGAGGGTTTCCAATATAAAGAAGCCAAATGATCTCTATTTCAACCCATACAAAAATTCCCTACAATATTTTCTCTCCCAAATTAAAAGTCGTGTATTTATTTCCATCAAATAAAGGGATTATAAAGTGGGTTTGTTCTAAAAAGCTTGTCCAAGTTGCACCTTGGCACCGTCTAGGCTTGAAGCTCAGGCAAAACTTCTTGTGCCTTGAATCTTTTTTCTAATTCCTAAACGATTGAATTTTTTCTTTCCTCTCTTACGCCTTCCATAGGCGTGGTTTAATAGTTTTTTTTATTTTTTTCATTTTTAAAAACGTTTTTTATTTGACTTTAGTGTATTTATTTATTTTTATTTTTTTAAAAGATTCATTTGACTTTAATTTCAAATTTTTAAAAGATTTTATCTGTATAAAATTTAAAAATAACTTTATCTAATTAGTTAAATAAAATTTAAATTGTGATACTATCTACATTATGTAATTATGGTCTTGAAACTCGTTATTTTGTTCAAACTCCAAAAGCATGTATGAAGTTCATAAAATTGAAATTATGAAAAATATTCTAATTTTTGCATTTCGAAAATTTGAAATTTGTATAATTGACTAATGGTAGAAATTATTAATTAAAATATAGCATTTTATAATTATTTATTTTTGATATGTATTATTTTAATTATTAAATGATTTTTAAAATGATTAAAAATTTAAAACAATATTAAAATAAGAAAACACGTTTTAAGCATAAGTCTAGTCCAGGCTTGCTTAAGCTCTTAAAATTTGAAACTTTCATGTCTAATTACACTTTATACTTTTTAGAACACTGGTCACTATTGCATATTCTCACTTAATCTTGAATAACATAGTTGAAGGTACGCGCTTCATTTTCTTACATGTGGTATTGGAGCTACCTTCATACTTTGATTATTCAAATTAAGAAATAGCAACACTTAAATAATGGTGTATACGTTTGCCTTGAAAAATGTACATGCATAAGTAGATTTGCATACTATTTTATTTAGCCTTAATTTAGATATATGCTAATTGAATTGAAAATGATTTAGGTTAAATCTGAATTAATATGATTAGTTTTGCATTGAACATGCAGTTGAAACCAAAATTTGAATTGACTTTGAAACTAACGGAGTAATGATGTCTCTTGTAAATTGTAATAAAGCATGCCTTTATTTAGTTTGGTTATTATCAAGTTGCTTTATTAATCCATGTTACTATTATTGTTCTTGAATGCATGCTATTTGAAATGCAAATTATTTATTAGAGGCTGATTAATATTTTGTTAAAGAGTATATCTTTAACGAAAATTGGATTACGAACATAGCAGTATATGTATATTACAATATCTTGAAATCTATAATTGTAAAGTCTGTATGCGGGTATAACTTGCATGGTTTATCTTTTAAAATTTTAAGTTCTTGTTTTTAATTTTGTATGTTCAGTAAAGTATACAATTAACTTGGTAACATTTTATAATCTTTATTAAAGATATAGTTACTCAATGGTTTTAAGTCTGATTTTCAGTTTAATGGCATGTTAGATTTATTTAAAGATGCGTTAATTGATTATGAAAATTTATTAACTTAAAAAAATTGCATGAAAATGATTTAATTATGAAAAATGTCTATATATTCACCAACATGCTGGTAATTAAAGGTGCATATAGTTGATCTTTAATTAAAATCCATTCGTGATGTTATAATATTTTGATTCAAGAATTTAGTCACCATTCAGTAATTAAAATTTTTAGATGTCATTTGGGCTTTCGACATGTTATTATAACTAAATATTAGCCAAAGCATCTTTAGTTATAATTCTATATCGTGGAACATAAAATTATATAAAGAATTATTTTGGTGATCCATACGATATCTCATAAAGGGTGTTTAATCCATATGATATATATTTGGCCTAAAGGAAAATAGTTATCTTAAAGATTTTATTACATTAAAGTGCTTAATTAAATATCGAAATAAAAAAAAATTTCTATGCCCACGAGTATGAAAATACATGTATTTGATATTGCTGAAGTCTTTGTAAATTTAATGTTCAATAACAACTTCTACCCACAGGAAGGTCTAAATTTACAAAATTGAATTGGTATTGGTTAATATAATATAAATATTATAAAGATAATATTCATAGCATTAATGTATGTTTTAATTTTATGCAGCAGTTCTTAACTTTTTCAGTAACTCTAATTCGTATTATAATTCGATGCAGTGATAATTTTTCTGACTGAAAGGAGAAAATTCTCCTAACATTGGGGTGTATGGATCTCGACTTAGCACTCTGTGTAGATGAACCCCTTGTCTTTAGGGAATCAAGTACATCACGAGAGAGGATACTATATGAATCTTGGGAAAAATTCAATTGCTTAGGCTTGAGTCTCGTGAAGACTCGTGTCAGTAAAAGCATCGGGGATCAATCCCTCAATATGATAAGGCTAAAGTCTTCATAAAATCTATTGAAGAGCAATTTGTAAGTTCTAACAAAATTTTAGCCAACACCATAATGAAAAGGTTTCCAAGCATGAAGTTTGACAATTCTAAAGTTGTGTTAATGGAAATGAGAGATATTGTTGCTCGTCTTAAATCCCTCGAGATAGACAGTTATTCATCTCATTCTGAATTCTCTTTCTATGGAGTATAGCCCATTTAAAATATCATATAACACATAAGAAAAAACGGACCGTGAATGTGCGTTTAAAAGGAAGAGAGGCTAAAACATGAGAAAAAGAGGACAGTGTATGTTCAAAACAAGGTGAGGCTAAAGCATGAGAAGTTGGAAACTACTCATCTAACAACTCATGATAAATGAAATGAGAACAAGAGTAAATATGGTCCTAAAATGAAGAACAAAATGCCAATTAAGCAGAAGAACAATAATTATGTGTTTCTTTTGCAAGAAAAAAAGGGCATATGAAGAGGGACTACTTCTAGTATAAGAAATGGCTTGAAAATAATGGCACTCTTATCTCGTTTGTATGTCATGAAACTCATTTTTTTAATGTTCCAAATAATACATGGTGGATTGATTCCGTTACTATAATTCACATTGCCAATACTATGCATGACTTTTTGAACCTAAGCAAACCACAACCAAATGAGAAAAATATATATTCTAGACATCGATTGAAATCAATTGTTGAATACATGGAAACCTTTAGATTAATTTTAAAGACTGGTTTTTATTTGGATCTTAAAAATATTTTCTATGTTCTAACTTATTCTTATGATTTAGTTTCTATTTCAAAACTAGCACTATTACACTTTAAAGTTTTTGTTTAAAAATAGAATTTTTAGTTTATTTGACAATTCAGTTTTTGTAGTAGTGTTGGCAATAAGCGTTGTATGGTAAAAAGAAATTCATTTGAATTGTGGCATAGGAGATTGTACCCCATCTCCATAGACTCAAAAGATTAGTAAATGATAGAGTTTTACCAACTATTGACTTTACTGATTTTAAAACTTGTATTGACTACATAAAGGAAAATCAGACAAATAAGACCATTAAATGTGCCAAAAGGAGTTCAAACATTATTCACAGATATTTCTGTACCTTTTTTCTCTCCTTGTCTAAATGGTCAGAGATATCTCATTCTAGACAACCACTCAATATATATGTATCTCTATCTTCTAAATAATAAGGATGAAGCACTAGATACCTTCTAGATTTATAAAGTAGAAGTTGAGAAACAAAATGAAAGAAAAATCAAAATTATAAGGTCGAACAAGGGTGTAGAACATTATAAACAATGCTCAAAAAATGGACAAATGCTTGTCCATTTGCTATATTTTTAGCAAAACAAGACATAGCAGCGCAATATATAATGACAGGCACACCGCAATAAAACAATGTAGCTAGAAGAAAAACATAAAATTAATATACATGATTAGGTGCATGATACGCAACTGAAGTTTCTCATTACATTTATGGAATGAAGTCTTAAAAACTATAGTGTATATCTTAAATAGGGTTCCATCTAGGGCAATTCCTAAAACATGATTTGGTGCATGATACGCAACTCAAGTTTCTCATTACATTTATGGAATGAAGTCTTAAAAACTATAGTGTATATCTTAAATAGGGTTCCATCTAGGGCAATTCCTAAAACACCATTTGAAATATGGAATGGATGGAAGCCTAATTTGAGACATATACACATCTAAGGTTGTTTAGTTGAAGTGAGAGTTTATGATCCTCACATAAAGAAATTGGACTCGATGATGGATAGTGGATATTTCATAGGCTATCCCGTGAACTCCAAAGATTACAAATTATAATGTCCTTCGTACACTTCACGAAGTCGAAACTAGAAATGCAATATTTCTAGAGGATAATGAAATGGGTGGGAGTGAATTTCGTAGAAATATTGATTTTTAGGAAATTAACGAACCAAGTGAGTCATCTTCCAATCAAGGTATATTGATTCCTTTCGAAAGAAAGAACTCAAGTGCAACTGAAGATGAATCAACTCAAGAATAATCATTACTACATGAGGAAAACTGAAAACGATAATCGCCACTCAATGCAAAACCTATTGCTACTCAAAATATATAAAATAAAAATAACGTCGTAGGTATAAAGAGATCCTCAAGAATAAAGAAATCAAAAATTTTCAGCGATTATGTTGTATATTTTCAAGAGTCCGATACATGTGTTGAACTTGATAATGATCCTAGCTCATTTTCACAAGCCATTCAAGAAGAAAACTCAAGTTTTTGGTATGATGGCATGAAGGAAGAGATGTAATCTATAGCTAAAAATCAAGTTTGGGATCTCATTGAATTATCAGATAGACATACAACTACTGGTTCTAAACGGGTCTATAAGAATAAAAGAAATGTATCTGGCAATATAGAACGATATAGATCTAGATTTGTAGCCAAGTGTTTTATTCAAAAGGAAGGTATCGATTATCATGAAACATTTTTTTCATTTTCTAAAAAAGATTCATTTAGAATTATAAGAGTTTTAGTAGCCCATTTGGATCTAGAGGTGCATCAAATGAATGTGAAAACGACATTCTTGAATTGAAATCTTGAAGAAGAAGTGTACATGAAACAACTTGAAGGATTTACTAATAATATAGGTAATCACATGGTTTGCAAATTAAGAAAATCTATATATGGGCTAAAACAGGCTTCTCGTCAATGGTATTTGAAGTTTTGCAATGTTGTTACTTCATATGACTTTATAGAAATATCAATGATCAGTACATATATTTTAAAGTCGGTGGGAGGGAATACATTTTTTTAGTCCTATATGTAGATGATATCTTACTTGCAAGTAGTGATTTGGATTTGCTACATGACACAAAACAATTTCTTAACCAAAATCTTAAAATGAAGAATATGGATGAAGTCTCTTATGTCATTGGCAAAGAGATTCACAGAGACGGATCTAAAAGGTCATTAGGATTATTTCAGAAAGCCTACATTAAAAATGTTTCAAAAACATTCCAGATGAAAGATTGTGCATCGAGTGTAGCACCCATTGTTAAAAGTGAAAAATTCAGTCATAAATAGTGTCCAATAAATGAACTCGAAAGAGATCACATAGCTTCTATACCCTATGCTTCCACTATTGGTAGCTTGATGTATGCATAAGTTTGTATTAGACCCAATATTGCATTTACAACTGGTGTACTAGGCAAATATTAAAGTAATCCGGTATAGAACATTGGAGAGCTGTCAGAAAGTGATGAGGTATTTTCAATGAACTAAAGACTACAGACTCATATAAAATCATTCTGATATTCTTAAAATTGTTGGATATTCTAATTCAGATTTTTCTAGATGTGTAGACACAAGGAAGTCTATTTCATGGTACATTTTTCTTCTAGCTGGATTAGCTGTATCTTGGAGAAGCCATAAGCAGACTATAATTGCATCATCTACTATGGAGGCAGAATTCATTGGTTGTTATGAATCTACAATACATACATTATGGTTAAGAAATTTTGTCAAATGCGTAAGAATTGTCATACTATAGAGAAGCCTTTGAAAATTTATTGTGATAATTTGGCTACAAGTTTCTTTTCAAAAAATAAAAAAAGTCAAAGGCGAAGCAAATATATCAACATAAAGTATCTGGTTATTAGAAATTATATAAAAAAATGAAGTGAATATTGAGCATGTCAAAACAAATCTCATGACTAAGAGCTTGTCGGCTAAAGTTTATAAAGCTCATGTCAAGAACATGGGAATTGTGTGATCAATCATGATACTCTATTTCTTATTTGAAAGATTTTTGTTTCTTTATTTGAAACAATTTTGTTAGTGCATTTAAAGTTTGTAATGGATATCCATTATGATTATTAAAGTTTGGACCTTGAATGACTTACATGAAGTTCATTCATAAAGTAAAGTACTATTTTAAAAGTAAACGTACTTGTAATACATTGGAAGAAATGTTTGATTGTTAAAATAGGACCGCCATAATTCAAGTATTACATATTTCTATTTGAGTAAATTATTGACAGTTTCAGGACATGACCATATAAACCTTAAAGTTTTTAAATATATGGACCAAGTGGGAAAATGTAATTCTATATGGTCACAGATTCAATCTTAAAGATAAGGTCACATATTAATTCAAAGATAAGTTAATTTAATGGTGAGTAAATACTTGCCATAATTACTTCCCATTTATTGAAGGGAAGTTATTGTAGAGAAAATCACAGACTTCTATGATGAATGGAAGTTATTAAATGGTTTCCTATAAAAAAAAAAAACGTCAAAGGATTCTTAGCATAACCGGTACAAAATTCCCTGCAGTATTTTCTCTCTTAAACTGAAATTCATGTATATTTATTTCCATCAAATAAAGAGATTATAAAGTGGGTATTGGTAGAAGGCTTGTTAGTAGTGTCAGGCTTAATTTCTACTACATATTCTCATTAATGTTGAATAACATGGTTGGAAGTACGCAATTAATTTTCTTACATGATAAAGTCGAGCCTATTTTTGACCATATCATAATTTAAGTTCTAAATTGATTTGAATTTGAAATTAAAAATCATAATATATCTGGAAGTTCTAATCGAATTGAAATTGGAACAAGATGGACATATGTATAGACCATGACGAAACCAAGAATTAACGTTACTAGAGACAAAAAATTTTTAAAATTAATATACGAATAAAAATTATGTATAAAAAAAATATCAGCAATATAACAGATAACCCAAGAATGACTAATCAAGAGAGTGGTAAATTCGTTATTAAAACTTTTTTTGAAAAATTAATTTAAATTTGGATAAGTAAAAACTAAATAGATAAATTTATATAATAAGTATAAAAGCGATAAGTACAAGGGGAAAGATGATGTAAACGATATAATTGTGAAAGTTCAATTCAAAACAATGATATATGTCCTTCGTTACCAAGCTCTCTGGCACGAATAAGGCCTCTTCACTATGTTGATTGACTTGTTGTGTAATTCAGCCATTTACAACACTTTCGGTAACTTATAAATAAGAAACATCGATCCTTATTAAATGTTGAGTTTTACGGAACCTCAACACCACGCACAAATTTAAAGGAAATTAATTTTACAATCTAAAACTTCTCTCTTAATAAATTAAGTACCCAAAGAGAAATGTGCTGATACTTTAATAAATATCAATGAATGAAGTTCAAGTATTAGGTGATAAAAATTTTGATAAGTGAATGATTTTCAAAAGTCAATTTAATTAAAAGTTTTTCAAAGTAAATGATTTGATAAATATATACAAGATGTATGATCAATATAGTTTTGCTCAAGAATATCTCACTTAAATGCTCCAAAAAGTGTTGTATTAAATGCAAAATGAAATGGTATTTATAGCAGTCAAAACGCCAAATTTTCTGACCAATCAGACGATCCATCTTGACATCCACATACTGAACCGAACAACTCAACTAGCCAGTGTGCGTCAAAATTTAGAACAATTAAAATTTAATTCGTTGGACTAACCAGATGTCCGCCTGGACAGTATTTTTCCGAACTTTTCTTTCTTGATTGTTTTGAAAATTTAGACTTTTGAAGGACCCTTTTACTTACTTTTTCAAGGTAAATGATACTTGTAAAATTTTTAAAAATTAAGTTAAAATTCTTAGCTTTTGAAAAATAATTTTTACGTTTTTATGAAATAATTTTTCTTGTGCATAAAAATTTATCTTTTGAGCTTATAATGATTCATTGCTAATGATTAAAGCATTTTACATTTACATATAAATCCAAACATCTAAATCTAATATATTTGATCCGTTAGAAATGAATGCTCGTTTTGTTCTTGTCTTTGATCGATTTGACGCGAATGTTCGGCTTTCATCTCGATTTTCATTGATCGTTAATTGCGAGTCTTTTAGTAGCAATCATTTTGTCTCCAACATATCGACCTTGTAGAAATAGTTATGAAAACTCGAATTCAAATGTTAGATATAAAAAACCAATTTATTTGTTATAATCAAAAATATGAGGTCAACCATATGTCAACAATACATTAACGATTATAGATGTATCCGACGATGTTTTAAACATAAAATTCATATATAATAAAATCTAAGCCAGAATTCTTAGTAAATTCTCATTCAATATAAAGTATCATACAATCAACAAGAATACCATCATCCATTTTATTAGGAATTTCCATCTTTACATGTTCCATTGCTGAAAACTATCATTCCACGATCATCGTGGAAATAGATAGTGTCAATACCGAACAAATCTATTTAGTCAAAATAACTTGAGTATCTGACTTTTCTAGTTGCAACCAATTCTCAACATAAATCAGAAAGTGTAAGTATTTGAAATCAAGGTAACAAAATCACATCATTCTCCTAATGTTGTAACTCAACTTTCAAACATAAATATTTCGTTGTGCAAAATCTTGAGGATAAAACTTCTCCACAATCTTGCAAATATTATCCATGTTAAATGGCTCAAAAGAATTTTTTGGATTCAAAGCCGTATTTAAAGAAATGGGTTTTAGTTATGCCTCATTAAATTTTGTATTTAACTCCATCATCTGAAAATCTATGGTTCTATTGAAAATATTAAAGTGGTAATAATGTTCAACGGTGTGATACTCATGACCACGACCATGAGAATGACCAACCATGTATGATCCATCAAAGTCAGAAACTATATAATTGTTTAACTTCCAGTACTATATAGCCCATAAACTATGGAAGGGAACGTCTTTCTCAAGTATAGGATTCGTGTCTTCACACCTTCATAAAACAACGGTGAGATTTTTGAGACAAGTATCAAATGAAAATCTAAATATTGAAAAGTCATCCATGAAAACCTCTATTGTGAATATTTTGTATCACAAGTGTATGATATTGTAACAAGTAATGTAATGAACCTATGAATTCGGATTATCATTCCCAAAAAAAAAAGTTGGATTATTATTCCCACATACACTATTATTTAATACCAAATTTACTATTTCTAACTCCTAATTGATGAAAAATAAAGAATAATTTGTAATTATTTATCTAAATTATCTAATTATACTAATTTTATCTTAATTTGCACAATCAAATCAATTTAGGCTTTTATTGTATGAACCTGGGTGTTAGGACTTTCAATTTCTTCTAAAGATCACCTTTAATTGGCAAACCAAAATTCATTACTTATTGTAATATTCGATCGAATTCTTAATGATTAATCAATTTACCTATTTCGAGTTCAAATTGATCATATTCAACTAAGTCAATTCATCATATCTATATGTGAATCCAAATATGCTTTTAACTAAACGCATTCAATTTCTAATAATCCACTAAAAACCATGATAACTATACAAACTTATATTTACACTTTTATCCAAAATTATCGAATTTTATCATGCGGCCTAAATATGCAACTTACCTATTGATTTGTTACAAATTCACAAATCGTTGAATTAGTGATCAAGTAATTCAAAATATTAAAAATCAGCACATAATAATTAAATTACTAAAATTTTGAAAATTGAAATAAAGGGTCATACACTGATTACGTGTTTGCCCCAACTAATAATTTAGCTACTAATGCTAATGAAATTAAAAAAAAAAGGAAGAAGAAAAGGATAAAAAAAAAAAAAGAACAAAAGAGTTTATCGCTAG
Organism: Fraxinus cuspidata; assembly: GCA_903798385.1. Classification (NCBI taxonomy): domain Eukaryota; kingdom Viridiplantae; phylum Streptophyta; class Magnoliopsida; order Lamiales; family Oleaceae; genus Fraxinus; species Fraxinus cuspidata. The sequence goes on from CAIGRP010069183.1 coordinate 14,328, forward strand.
GTTTTGAAATCTTGATGAAGGATATAGTTAGATCTTGCACCAAGAATCTTTTTCAATCCCAAAAACTCTCAAATCTTAGGTGTTGTTCTTTTTGTATTTCAGTTTTGTGTTTTGAGTTTTGAATTCATTTTGTGTTTTGTATTTTGAGTGTCCATTTTGAGATTTTTGAAAATATGTTCTTTTTGGCATTTTGAAAAATTGTTTTGAAAACGCTCAAAACGCGTTTTGAAAATTTTGACTTAATTATAACTGATAACACCCAAAACGACAAATTTGTCGTTTTAGGTTTTCTTTATAAATTTTTAACTTGTTTTCAAAAAAGCGTTTTCAAAAATGGGAACGAGAACGCGTTTTCACTGTTTTGAAAAATCAAAAACAGAAAAAGGCTTGAAAATGATAAAAAGAACATGTCCTTAGTTTTTTGCCACCTTGATGTTATGTGTCTCTCCCTAGAATTGTATGTGTCTAATTATAGAATAATGNAGAAAAAGGCTTGAAAATGATAAAAAGAACATGTCCTTAGTTTTTTGCCACCTTGATGTTATGTGTCTCTCCCTAGAATTGTATGTGTCTAATTATAGAATAATGTAATCTATATATGAGAGTCGAAATCCTATCTAAACAACGAGTATGTTTCAAAGTACAATTTAAGTCAAACTAGGAAACAAGCCATTTTAAAATTTTCCACAACTTAAGCTATAAGATAGCGTAGGGTACACAATTTAGTCCCTATTTTTCAATATAATCCTTGCAATAACAGCTAAATCGCAGGGGCCATTTAACTTCCAAATGGTACAATTTGGTCCCCGTTAAGAAATATTCCTTATTCGGCCCATGTCCTTTTTATCTTTGCAATGTAGGTCCTTAGCTTCCAAAATTCATTACTTCGTCCCAATTTTAATCTCTTGTTCATTCCAAGTCCAATGTAATTTCGATTGAAGGCTCCTCAACTTCAAGACCTGATTTTTTTGGTCCCCAATTCCTTAATTACAAAAAAAAAAAAATGGTGGAATTATAATTACCAACCACCCTTTACCTTAAGATTTTAAAAGTAGAATATTTTATACTATAATACACTTAAAACTAAAATATAAATCCATCAAAAAAAAAATTTGTTTTAAATTATTAATTTATTAGTGAATGACAATTGTACCCCTACAATCCTAAAAATTATTACATCTCTAATCTTTCCCTATAAAGATGGGGCATTGGTTTTCAACAAAACACACGAAAGTTTATTGACTTTATTTTTTCTTCTTTTTTTTTTCTTTTTTTATAACACGTTATAAGCACGATTCTCTCAAAATCAAAATGAATTAGTTATGATGTAATAATTTTTTTAAGTATAATCAACATGTACCAAAATCAATTTGTGACATATGAAATACATATGCATTAATTCCCAATTTTTTATATACATGTGATTTTTTATTTTTAATTATTTTTACATATACATTCATTCTGCCTCAGTCATTACATTTTGATTCATGCTTTTTAATATGTAGAATTCACGCCTTTAACTTTTTTGTAGGTGGAATTCATTTTGAAGTTATTCATCAAAAGTTAGAATAATGCTACTTTATCAGAAAGTAAGAGACATAATAGTTGACATAACAAGTGTTGGCAAGATGTGATTGGATGAAAAATTTGATTGTATTTTAAATAGTCCAATGATAGCTTGTCATGTAGCATTATGTCAACTATTATGTCTATATAATATGATTGCTAAGGTTATTTATGCATTTAACTTCTATATATGTGAATTTACGTGTTTGGTATTTTTTGGACATTTGCAAAAGATTTAACCAATAGAGGATTTCGTTAATTCTATTAACTTCTATATATGAAGAATTTTTTCCTAATGCATACTTGGTAATTGATTTTTATATCACGTCATATTTGTATGGTAATTAATATTTTTAATCTGACTAAATATTTTTAAATGATGCTTTATAAACTTTAAAATGATAATTCATCATGTTGTTGCTATTGAAGTAGCAAGACATTATAATTAATATTTTTGGGGAGTATTATTTGTTCTTGGAGTGAATGAATTATAATTTTCAATATTGCAAAAAAAAATATAAACATATTATTCTTGAAAAATAAATAATAAAATATAACGTGCTCTAAAGTAACATATTATAATTCTTATTAATATTATAGTGAGATTTTACTTGCTCTCGAAGAATATAATAATATAAAATCTAAAATAAATTATGTTTTTACTCCCGAAGACTAAATTATTATATAATTTATTATAATAATATTTGATTGCTCTTGAAAAGTATGAATCATACTTTTCAATATTTTAAAAGAATATTGACATATTGTTTTTAGAGGTGCAATAATAAAATATAACGTGTTCTCGAAATAGCACATGTTTTGAAAAATGTATCATGTTGAAGTCATGTTTATCCTTGAAGGAAAACATATAACTAATGTTATGATGACATTGATTAGTTTGACTACTCGAATGATATATAATTGTATAATATTTAATCATATGCTTCGAAATTAAATAATTGAATTATATCTTATATTGAACAAAAAGTTCAATTTAACTTTATTGTTTGTCATGATCTGTTGGACAATCACTTGATCAATAATGATGCGAAATTAAAAATTAAATGGAGATTCAATGAAGAACCAGAAGATTTTTCAATCGAATGAAATCATATATGATGTTTGTCCCCTTTCATGAAATTTTTTCATTAAACATCATTAGCTAAAAAAGGGATTGCATTCCTTGTATTTCTAAAAATTAACCAGGATAATAAATGGAACCCCATCATTCTCCACGTTATCAATCTAAATATTATTTATATCTAATAGATTTGATATAAATAATAGATAATTACATAGTGTTCGCAAACTGAAATTTACAAAATTACTACTCAAATTATAAATATTATTTTCAAATTTTACAATCAAAAAGGTGTGTAATGTTATAACTAATAATCATAAATCTCAACTTTTTATAAACATTAGGTGATATGTCGATAAATGATTTAACACTATTGTTTGTTAAATGCTTATAATTAATATAATTGAATACAAAGTACTTCTCATTTTTGTTTAGAGAACGTTATTACATATCATGTCAATATCATAGTTTTCCCTGTTATAATGGCTTATGGTCCGAGCATAACTTTCCTATCTAATTATTTTGATACTGCAATATATATAAAATTGATCCACCACAGTGCATTGAAATGGAAAGTAAAGAATACTGAAAATAAATGAGTAGTTTGAACCTTTATATAATATCTCATATCCTAACAGGTGATATTTTATGACACGGTTTGTTGATTGTCAATTTGAGTGGACAATTCTCTTAGTATTAGGAAGAGGAATTAAGAAACTAAAAATAAGGTACAAATACATCATTATCCTCACAAAAAATAATTCAAATCAAATGTTCGAAAGGTAATTTTTTTAGATGCATTTGTTAACCAAAGAAAATAGAGTCATTAGTAAATATGGTCTTATTAATAAGGCATATACTCTTGATGAGTATTTAGACGTAATAAATTATAAAATTTCAAAAGAGGTTCATGTATTTGATATGTTGAAAATTAAGATATCTCTATAAATTATGTCGTTATGCAAAAGAAATAGAATCGAAAAATAAAAAATTGTCAATAACAATTTTGCACATGATGTATTGTATCATATAACAAGGAATCGAAATAAATGCTTCAAAATATATTGATCGATGTAATGTTTGGTTAAATAAAAGGGACGTGACCTTAAATTGAATTTATTAAAGAAATCTAAAGTTTATGGACTCATAGTACGAAAATCTAAAGGTGTATTATATTTATGCGAAAAGGAAAAGCGAAAAATAAAGCCGTAATATGTAATGCATGACTCTCAGCGTAGTAAATTTCGCAAAGATCGTGGTAGATGAAATCATAAGTTCATATCATGTTATCTTGACGATACACGAAATTTGAACGTTATCATCAACTCATGTAGCATTACTATTAATGTTATCCTTGAAAGATTTATGCTTGGAACATATAATTCAAGTAATTTTATGCAATAAATAAAATTAACCTAAAAGTAATTTTATGCATATAAGAATAAATACATATTCTTTATGCAATAAATGTCCATAACCTAAAAGGAATTAACCTCAAAATAATACTATGATATATATATGAAACTCATGAAGAGATCAACAAAAGCTATTTTTTAAATTATCATGTTAATACAGTCATCAAGTTTTGTCACGCTGGATTTTCTTGAAAACACTGATGTATCAATATTGAAGAAATCGACATACAAGACATGAATCGATTGATACAAGAATTGAAATCATGGGAAGAAGGCGTACTCTTTTTACTTAAACTCAAGTTTTGTCATGTTGGATTTTATTGACAAAATCTTAACTCAGCAGATATTTTTTAATGTGTCATTTAAGGGGAGCATTGTAAATTGTAAGTAAGTTTATTAGTGAATGACAATTGTACTTCTACAGTCCTATAAATTATTAGCGTTAATAAAATACAAAAATCTATTCACTTTTATTCTCTTTCTTATTTTTTTCTAACATGTACCATTTGTTTTTGCTATGCACAAAATTAGCCAGTCTCATGTTAACAATTAATTATTTTAGACAAAAATAAACAATAAAAAATCAAGCACTTTCACCGGCTTGCAAACACATGGACGCATCTTCCAATAGTACGACGGCGGACGCCGCCACCGCAGCGAACACCGGCCCAGAGTACAACACCAGCTTAGTGAAGAAAGCTAAATTACAGTCCACACTGGCGGCTCTCCTCAATGATCCCATACTTTCCGATGTAACGAAGAACCCTACGCTGTCCGACGTGGACACTCTAATCAACTTGGAACTCGGTAGCGCCATGCGCATCTGCGTCGTGAAAATGGATGGCACCTCTGTAGGTACTCGAAATTTTCCCAGCTAGGCATTTTCACAAACAGTTTACGAGTATGTGTGTAACTGATGTTAGTGTCGATTTAAATTCCATTTCTTCGTTGTTTTTTACTTGAAGATGTGGCGATGATGAATTCTGCATCGGTGAAGGATTTGAAATTAGCAATCAAGAAAAAAGTAAATGATATGGAGGAAACAAGGATGGGCCATCGCCAAATTTCTTGGTATGCCACAGTTATATTCGATTTCCCTGGAAAACTTCTCATCTCATTCATATTTGGGATCCGATAAAGAGCCGTAATATTTTGGTTTTATGAACACTTGTATACTTTAGTCATTATGAAAGAATTCTTGAAACTCTATTGCTTCTTGAATGCTGGTTAAAATTGAAGGGCTTCAGATCCTAACTTAAAAGGAAGGGTGACTTAGGTAGTTTTTTCATGTTCTGGGCATAGATTTAAAGAGGTTTATGTTTATAAAAATGGTGGGATCTCGGTAGAACAAGCGAGACGAGGGAAGGGTAAAACAAAACTGACATTACATATTGATGTTGGTACAGAGCTAATTGCTCTGAATCTTCGAGTAGGTCTAGCAATGAACTGAATGGAGTGGAGAAAAATTACTCATGCACCCGACTCCAAATTAAGGTTTAGTTTGTTGTAGTTATTTGTTGGGAGCTGTGAAATTCACATATATGATTATTGACACTCATGGTTTGCAGGAAGCATGTATGGGCTAATTTTTGCCTTTCGTACCACAACGTAAAGCTACTTGACGACAACTCTGCACTTCAGACTTATGGCATTCGGAATAATTCTCAGGTATTTCAGTTCTAAGCTTTCAGAAGTTGTGCTTAACATCAATAGTCTGTTTTTGCCTGCCAAAAATTTCTGCCTTCACCATTTTTATTAAAGTGGGTTGTGCAATAGATGACACTGCTGTTAAAAGTTATCAAATTAATACTGTCCTGCAGTGATGTTCTCTTGAGTAATAATCACTGGTAAAATTTTCTGTGTCTTTGTAGTTCAACTCCATAATCTTTTCACAGTGTTGATGATTACGCTGAAGGTGTTTAACATGGTCTTCTATGGAAAAGCTGGAATTTCGGCTAAATTACACGCCGTCTCTAGCCTTTATCGCTTTTGCACTTTATCTCCATGCTTTGTATCTTGACATTGCAACTCTGAACCTTCCAGTTTTATGCCCATTGGCATTTAGTCTCAACTCTTTCATCTTATTCTTCACCTTTCTGCGAATTCTTTTCCATTTACATTTTTACGAAGATCAGGTTTCATATTTGGGCGAGTGATATTTATTTATTTTTTTGTTACTTTTCAGGTGCATTTTATTCCCTATGTTGTTTCAAGGGTTTCTAAACGGCATTCTAGAGGGAAAAAACACCGTTTCTTTCACGGTCTAAACAAAAAGGGTTGAGGCGTTGAGCAAGATAAAAATGTTTCGTCTTTGATTCTTTGTTTCTACTGTAATTACAGAATAGATGCATCCCAACCTTTGCTTCCTTGGTGCTACATGTTTGTAATGTATACGCTCGCTGTAGTGAAGAAATTGCCTTCAAGAAATGTTTAGTACGCATTATGGACAGTATAGTGAAATTTTTGAACTTCAGTTTTTCCTATGATATTATTCTTATTCAGCATTTCAGTGTTGTAAAATCCATCTTGAATTTGATTAGATGAATCTTTTTTTCACTTTAGTTTTGAAGTCACTAGTCGTATATAAAAGAATAATGTTACTTATATATAAGAAATTGTAAGAAGTTTTATAGATTGATGAGGTGTCAAAAAGAAAGTGGGGAATTTTTATTTTTATTTTTCTTTCTTTGAAGAGATATTGATCTGATAATATCTCATCACATTATGTATTTGTAAATCAATTTTTAAGTGGTGATGTTGAAAGAACATGTGTAAATTTTTCCATCTTGATCCAATAAGAACGAGGAGCAACTAGGGGTGTAAAGTGGGGTGTCAACCGGCACATGTTTTGCATTGCATCCCGATAAAACGAAAAGTGAAAATTACACCCGCTACTCTAATTGACTCATAATACCATTATTACCTATCATTTTTTTTTTACAAATACTCTCTTTAAAAAAGATGAGAGGATTTTTCTACTCGTAGAGAATTTCTTGTTCACTTGTTTACCGATGTAGTGTTTGGCAGAATGTGATTGGCTGCCAAAACATTTTTTTTTTAATTTTTGACAAAAACCAATGGCATTTTTTTTTTTTATAATGTCGTCTGACATATTTTGGCCGTAATTGTAGGTGTTTTTAAGAGCGGAGTATATTGTAAACGACAATGGACTGAAGGCAATTTTGTAGCATTTGGTGTGCATTCCCCAACTGTCCCCACTCTAAATCCGTCCCTTCCTTACATAATGTTTGTAAAACTCTCAATTTTGATATAAATGCATCTAATAATAATAATAATAATAAACTTGGCGTCAATTATTTGAATCATTCTTGGTGCACTCTATTTTGTTAGTTGATAGATCTTCTAAAAAATTTAATACAATTAGATCCTTAGGAGGATTGTAATATGTTGAAAGTAGCAAAAAAAATTGTCTAATATTATAACATGAATTTTATACAATAATATATTGTCCATGAAAGGTTGCTCGAGAAGGTAAATCGATTGATGATTTCATACATCCTCGTTCAAATAACGATTAAAGTGAAGTAGGATTGGCCACTAAACACTTGCTTCTTTTTTTTTATTTTTTTGATATATAGCAGACGTCAACGTTAAGTTTACAAATGTCACATTTCTCCCTCTAAGGCCAGCTTGCATACTGCATTTGGTAATTGGGAAAATTATAGTGTTAGCCTCTTCGCAAGAGTAACAAAAAAGGTTATCCTGTCAAACCCTGAGGTCCAGACGGAGGGTCGAGCAGTTCATTCTAGTCCATAACCCACTCAACTATCTTGTGTAGACCTTTAGATTTTCTACTAAAATTCTTTTAAAATTTTGAAAATTGAAATAATTCCTCCAATCTAATCCGATCCAGGCGAGTCCACAATCGACCAAGTTACTACCTACCTACTTTTCACCTCTACCACCCATACACCATTTTGAATGGATGGAATTGGAAAAAATATCAGTAAAAAAATGTTAAGAGTCATAATCATGCAATTAAATCGATCGCTACACTTTTTGTCATCTATAATTTGACATCATTTTCGTTGTCAATATTTGCTTTTGAGTTTTCATAAACAACAATTACATTAGATGGGGGTCCACATTGTTGTATCAATTAGCACCTTTATTTGGCATTTATATTTGATTTGTCTTCACCTTTGCCCCATTTTTCCGAAGAAGTCATTTTAGAAAAGCGATTCATGTTACAAAATTGCTGGTGAGATTGAGTCATGGTAAATAAAAGAAAACATTAAAAAATAAACGGGTTACAAATTAGAGAGAAAGATAAAGTAGACAATAAATTTATATCTTTTAATGAGAACAAATGCTCCATATTTACATATTACAATTAAGACTGTAGGAGTATAGTCATCATTTACAAATATTATTTTCTTTACAAAATTCCCCCTTAAATGACTATCTACACAATAAATCTCTCATTAAAAATATTGATCTTGTTAAGCAGAAGATAGATCACCAAGGTGTTTTTTTTTTCCGAGCTCAGTTTCACCAATCAATCGACACCTCAAAAGAAAACGACACAAATCCTCTCAAGTATTCCTACACTTTGGTTGCTTTGTATCACCCACGAATAACACACAAAGAAATGGTGTAATGATAGTCAAAAGAGCGGCCACTAAGGTAAAGAGGAAGAACAAAAATGACAGAAGCTATTCATACAGAGAAGCAGCCAATTTTTGTCTAATGAAAGCTAAGAATCACACCACACGTTAACCTAGCAAGGAGGTTATATAAGGCACACATTATGTATAGTGATGGGCTAAGCCCAAAACCAGTAAGTAGATCAATATATATGGGCCGATACTTATTAGCCATCCAAGAGGCGAGACAACGGGCCATGAACAACTCTAATTAATTAGGTTACTTCCAATGGTCCAAATAGTTTTAGGGTCGCGTCGTTTCATTAGGTATCGACTTATTTAGTCATTTGATCAATGCCGATTGAATGAGTTTTACCGATTTAATGTCATAGCCCGGAATGTCGTCTGGAAAAAAAAAAATTACCCTACAAACCTCCATCTTGGTGTCAAAGGACTGCAAAAACATTATCACCAATTTAATAATAACTCCAAAAAAAATGAGAATCAATAAAATTGAAAATTATTTACCTCCACTAATATTTAGAAGATCTTTGCAACTTCTACCCTTCACCAATAACAGCACCTCAGTGCTCATGTTTGAGGGATTATATAATGTATGGACTTTTTCAAGTCTTATCACTTCTTATAACATAATATCTCTAATGAAATGTTGTCAAACATCAATGTGTTTGGTGCGTTCGTGAAAATTAGAATTTTTGCATTAATGTATAGAAGATTGACTATCAAAATATACTACCACATATGCATTTAAAACACAAAGTTTATAAAGCAGACCTATTAGCCGTAAAACCTCTTTAATTGCGTTAGTAGTGGCAATATATTCAGCTTCTGTCGTGGACATTGTAACTATGTGTTGTAACTGTGATCTTCAACTAACACAAGAGTTAGACAAAGTAAACACATAGAAAGAAGTAGATTTTCTATCATCCTATCACCGCATAGTCCGCATCTACAAAACCCTTTAACTTCACACCTTCTTTATTAGTACCAAACTTTAGACCTACATCACTAGTCCCCTTTAAATACTTTAATGTCCATTTTAAGGCTTCCAAATGCTCTGGGACTCGCATTAGACATGTACCTACTAAGAGTATTAACAGCAAAGACTAAATTCAATCTCGTCCATACCATCAAATACATAATAGTTTCAATCACATTAGAGTATGAAATCCTACTCATGTATTCTATTTCTTTTCCATTACAAGGAGTCTGGTCTTTAGATAATACAAAATGATTAGTTAAAGGTAATGTAACAGGTTTGCAATATGTGTGCCAAATGTTTCTAACATCTTTGAAACATAAGAGGATTGAAGCAAAAAAAAAAAAAAGTAGAATTTGACCTATCTCTTTCAATTTTAATACTTGGAATTCTTTTAGCTTTACCTAGATGTTTCATGTCAAATTAACCATTCAATTTTTTTTTTATCTTGCTTATCCACTAAAGTGATGAACCAACTAAGATCATATCATCCACATATAGTAATAAAAAATACATAATCATTATTGGCATCATCATATTGGAAATATAAGCAATGATCAAGTTTACTCATTTGAAACCCTATGGTGAGTACGAATCAATCAAATCTTTTACATCACTGTCTAAAGATATTTTCAAGAAGCACACATAATCAGGTTAATGTTGAACGTAAAGGCAATGATCAAATTTACTACGATGAAACCCTATGGATAGTACAAAAGAATCAAATCTTTTATACCACTATCTGGGGGATTGTTTTAGGTCATATAAGGATCATTTCAAGAAGCACACATAATCAGGTTTTAGTTTGTCTTTAAAATATTTTGGTTTATTCATAAAGATTTGCTCATCAGGTTCACCATATAAAAAATCAATTTTTACGTCAAGTTTCAACTTCCCAGACAAAATGTGCAACCAATGCAAGATGACCCTAATAGTGGTGTGCTTCACAACTGGTGGAAAAAAACTCGTTATAATCAACCTAATCTTTCTGTAAGTACCCCTTGACCATTAACCTAACTTTAAATCTTAAAGGTTCAGATGCGCTAGTACCTTCTTTAACCTTTAAAACCCACTTACAATCAATTGTAGATTTATTCTTGGGTCTAGGTACTAGTTCCCAAGTTTGATTATTTTCTAAAGAACTCATCTTATCTTTCATTGCCTTAAACCACTCTTCAGATTGTTCACTTTTCATCACTTCCTCAAAAATCTTTGGCTCTCTATCAGCTAGCTTCTCATAGCTAACATGAGCAAAAGTTAACTCAAACTCATATCCAAATCTTATAGGTGCTCTTGACTGTCTTCCCTCTCTACCCCTAGTTAAGTTATAATCTGCTAAGAGATTCTCTTCATCGGAATGCTCTTCCATCACTACTTCCTCTATATTCTCCACCTCAGGTTGTTGAACCCGAGTCTCCACATCACTAGAAGTAGGAGTAATGGTTATGCTAAGTTTTCCTAACTCCACATTCAACCGATATATCTCTTCACTTTGTTCTTCTTCACCCACATGTTCAGACCCAGTATTAAACCACGGCATTTTGCCATCATTAAAAGTAATATCTCTACTTATAATGATTTTAACCCATTTTTGGTTTCTATCCCATAACATGTAACCCTTGACACATTTAGGATAACCTAGAAAAAAATATTTTCTAACTCTTGGCTTAAGCTTTCCTTCACTCTGATGGAAAAATGCAATACATCCAAAAATTCTAAGCACAGAATAATCACTTAATTTACAAAACCATTTTTCATGAGGAGTATCACCATTCAATGCAGTAGATGGAGTCAAAGTAATAATATAACAAGCAGTCATAACAACTTCTCCCCAAAAAAGACTTTGGGATACTAGATCTTAACATCATGTAATGCACTTTATCAAGTATGATTCTATTCTTCCTTTCAGCTACCTTGTTTTGTCGGGGAGTGTAAGGAATAGTCTTATGCATTGTTATTCAATTTTCTTTGCACATATTTGTCAAGTTTAGTTTTACAAAACTCTAGGACATTATCAATTTTCAAAAACTTGATCTTTTTGTCAGTTTGGTTCTCAACTTATCTTTTTCAATTATTAAAACTATGAAAATTATCAGACTTATCCTTTAAAAGATATATCCACACTTTTATCGTGTCATCATCAATAATAGACAAAAAAAAATACATATTTCCACCTGAGGTGGGACTACTAGCTGGACCCCACAAGCCTGATTACATATATTCAAACATATCTTTAGTTTTATAAACACTCATGGCGAAAAGAGTTCTATGATGCTTACCAAGCACACAGTGATTATAGAAAGATAAATCAGACACACAGTCATTACCAAAAGTACATTTTTCATTAAAGAGTTTAAACCCCTTAAGACTCATATGTGCTAGTCTATTGTGTCATTTATGTGTGTGATCAGCCTTAATAGAAGAGATGGAAGAATTTAATCCTCTTGTCATTTTTCCTGATTCCCTTAATAGAAACAAGTGCAACCTTAACCAATTTTAAAATTCTATTTCCAATTTTACAAGTGAAGTCAACTTTCTCAAGTCTTTATACTGAGATTAAATTCCTAGAAAGTTCAAGAATGCATCTAAAATCTTTTAAAGTATATACAAAACCAGTGTCAAGCTTTAAAGTAATATTACCAATTTCAACAATAGTATAAGCAGAATTGTCACATAGCGCAATATGTCCATCATTTGATTCATGCAAATTTTCAAACCAGACATTTTGTAATGTCATATGGAAAAATGCACCAGAATCAAGTATCCACTCTTGTAAACGAGAATTGACAGTTAAACTCAATTCATCAGGATAAGCTACAGAACTTGTAATCATATAAATCTCACCATCATCAGTATTGGAAATAGAAGACATGACATTTACTTCATCTCTTTCCTTACCCTTTAGCTTACTCTTATATTTAAAGAAATCTTTTATAAAATGCCACATGTTTCCTAGCTATATCATTTCTTAATATTGGTCCTAGATTTTGATCTAGACGTACCATTGCCCTTCTTTTTACCTCCATTACTACTTGACTCCCCACCACTTTGGAAACCATGATGACTGTTTTGCCTAAATTTAGTTCTACCTCTCATCATGAAAATCTCACAGCCTTTCTTATCATGTTTTTCACTTCTAATCTCTATCTCCTTATTTCTAAGGGAGTCAATAACAATTTCAGGTGTTAAAGTGTTCCTGATGTACATATTCACATTCTTAACTTTCTTATAGGTATCAGGTATGGAATTAAGCAAAATTATAGCCTTGTAGGTCTCAGACACTGACTCTTCACAGTTAACAATATATTGAATAAGTTTGTTAAACACATTTAAATTGTCGTCAAGATTGTTTGAAGGATCAATTTTAAAACTGAAAAACCGCTCAAGTAAGTAAAGCTTATTCAGAGTAGATTTAAGCAAATACAAGTCTTTCAATTTTTTTTAAAATTCTTTTGTGGTTTTTAGTTTACCTACTTTATTCAGAACGACGTCAGACAAGTGTAAATTTATTGAAGTATAAGCAAGTTCATCGACTTCTTCTTTTTGGTCTTTTAAAATATCTATAGAAAAATTACCATCAATGACTTTTGAAACCTTTTGTTACACCAAAATGTCATTTTTTTTGTTACTAGATTGAAAAATCACATTTTCGTTAAAAATTCTCAAATCAAAATTGTGAGTTATCATTTTAATAATCATTCAAAATTGCACAAAATCACAATTAAGCCATACAAAGTAGTCCTAGGGTCACAAACAGTATACACAGTTCTAGATTCACAGTGTTGCGTAAGATTTTCGATCTTAGATCAAGGGAAAGTTCAAAGGGTAAGGTCTAGGTATTCTAATGAATTAGTAGTGCAACAAGAAATATGTCAATCAAACAGTTTCATGCACAATATATCACAAAGATAATATGTTGATTTTTATCAAATGAACAATTTAATCAAGTGCCTAATTTTTAGCACGGGCAATGATTACGCCAGATGGTAATCCCAATTATATTGTCACCTCACAAGATGACGTTCTAGTGCTCGAAATTAAATGCGATAAGCCAACTTATCAGAGCGGACCACGTCTAAAGCTCCGTAAAGTCGAGAGATGCGAAACTACTGCTTTAGGGTCACTATTTACCCTAAAGTTTTAGCAAAATGTACCAACTGATTGACCAGTAATTACAAGATGTATGTCTGAGGTGAAACAATCTAAAAAATTTATCGTATAACCTTAAACAAGAAAGTAGCAATATCAAAACGTTCAACATGATAAAACAAACAATTTGGCCGAAGGGAGCAGCTTATTAAACGCTACCACACGCCATCTGCAAACCACCTTCATGTGCAACCTAAGTGGAATGCATCATCCTGACTTTTGGTCTGGCCTCCATTCGTTCGGCCGATGACTAGTTTGGCCGAAAAAGAAGTTTTTAGGTTCGGGTGATTTTGAAAAATTCAATTTTGAGCGAGTTTTAGTCGATTTTGGATCTAAAAAATTAGCACTAGGCTCTTATACAAGATGTTAAGTGGAAGATAGATCAACAAGGCGTTTTCTCGAGCTCAGTTTCACCAATCAATCGACACCTCAAAAGAAAACAACCAAAATCCTCTCAACTATTCCTACAATTTGGTTGCTTTGTATCACCCACGAAGGACACAGAAAGAGAATGTATAATGGCAGTCACAGGTGCAACCACTAAGTCAAAGAGGAAGAACAAAAATGGCAGAAGCTATTCACATAGAGAAGCAGCTGATTTTGGTTGAATGAAAGCAAAAAATCACACCATAAGTTAACCAAGTAAGGAGGCATCATATATATAAGGCACACATTAGGTATAGTAATGAGCTAAGCCCAAAACCGGTAAGAGGATCAATGTATATGGGGTCGATACTTATTAGCCATCCAAGTGGCGGGACAATGGCCTTAATACTTTACATTTTCCTTACATTAAATTTAAATAAACAAAAAAATTAGAAAAAAAATAAAAAACAAAAAAAAGGTTTCTCTCCTTCAAACCCCCTACCCCTGCCACATCCCATTTCCCAGCCAATAGCAGGGCCTGCACATTGTTGGCTAGCCGGTCATAACCACCAATTACATCACAAAAGAGCACCGTAAACCTCCATCACCACCACCATCAAACCAAAACCAATCACTAAAAATCGGGGGCAACAACTGAAATGGTTCTTTGAATTATTGTGGCAAAAAATTCATTAGACATTCTAGAACTGTCGAGGCCCACTCACGATTCCTCCCCATTCTCGAAGACATGGAAATAGAATCTAAATAAAGTCCACAAAACTCTATCTTTAGAATCCAGGAAAAAGGATTTGAGAATTAGGGTTAAGAATTGATATCGGGAAGAGAAGATGATTGAGTTTGTGTTGAACGACAGGTTGGGAAAGAAGGTCCGCGTGAAGTTCAATCAAGACAACACGATCGGGGACCTGAAGAAGCTGGTGGTGGCACAGACCAGGACGCGCTCTGACAAGATAAGAATCCAAAAGTGGTACACCATTTACAAGGACCTTATTACTCTAAAGGACTATAAGACAGGTTTTACCAAATGGCAGTGGCGACGGAGGGTATGGTGGCTGGTTATGGTGATGTTGCCTTGGTGTTTTCCGGCGAAGAGATGAAGGAGAAGGTGTGGGGGGTGGGTTTGGGGGTAGGGTTGGGGTTGTGGCAAATTCTTAATTTTTAATTTGGTCCAAGTTGGACAAATTTTGACTTTTTTAGTCAACTAACGATCAAATAAATGATTTTCCATCTATTTGAACCCCATATGTATATTTTTTAAAGGTTTGGGACTGTAAGTGATACAAAGCGAAGATTATGCTAAAATCTGCAAAAAGTGAAAGGATAGGGACCGCTACTACAATTTTTCCCAAATTTCTATTGGATTTTATATTGTATGTATAAATCAATTTGGATTTTCAATTTGAAGATAATGAGAAAGGGGTAGGGAGTGGACACGAGGAAAGATAAATTAGAGGGGGTGGGTTGTGGGGTTTTCCTTCTTAAAATTTTGAAGGATTTTAGTTGAATCATCAATACGGTTTTATTAACTTAATTAAAAAGTGTAAAGTGTAAGATAGAAAATGTGGGAGACATGAGAAATAATATTCAAATGATATATATTACAATATGATATCGTTGATGAAAATATCCTTAATTAGCTAATTTTCCTAAATTTCTTTCATAATATCTGATTATATATTAATATTATACATCATTTGATTTTTGAAATATTTTTATAAGTTTGTTAGAAGTGAAATTATGCCCATGTTTGGTATACATTAAAATTTTCATTATCATTCTTCTACTTATTTTCAACCACACATTTTTCAATAAAATAATATTTTCATCACATCAATAACTTTTCCTTCTTTTCAACCACAAATTCTCCATCAATCTACTATTTCAGAATACATTTTTCCAAAATAATATGACTCAAACACACCCTATAATATACTTAAAGCATTGTATTCACGTATATTTTTTTCCCTAAATTCAATTTCCAATTTCAAGTGCCCAAATTCAACCAAAACTCAATTTTTTATTTCATACGCTCAAATTTCTTTTGTTTTTATTTATTTATTGAAAGGCCTTATGGCCCTGATTATATGATCAGATAATGATTGTTGGAATAATTGATTTGTGTACGAACCTAAATACTCTATACTAGTTTTATGGATAGTAACTCAATGACTGATTTTTTGAAAGTGATTAAATCAATTTTTATTAATTGAAAAATGAAGAGAAGTTAGCAAAATTACATGCAAATTTTGTGAAATCTTTGGCCTACTTTTGAAATTGGTTTTTTTTCCCCCTTTTTTTAAGCATTATTTTATGCTAAACAATGAACTTTAGACATTAAAGCGAGAATATGGGTAAGCCCATGTCGGAGTTCTTGACCTTTCATAGTGTGTGATAAGTGTTCTCAACTCCCGAAGGTGAACTTTTACATCTCCAATCTATTTAAATATGTAAACATGAGTTTGCACATAACCGAAACAGTCACTGTGGATGACAAAATTGAACAAATCTCTCAATTTAATTTGATAAAATGCTAATTGGTTTGATGATTTTACCCTACAAATTTATGCCACGTGAAAGTTGAGCAAGATTTTATCATCCAAATTGATAGTTATCAATCATGTGAGGATCCATATTAATAGATGTAAATAGGTTGGTGGCAGAGATCAAAGAGTTCATGGTTAATCACATCACGTAAAAGGTTGGCGCGATCAAATCTACTTTTCCAAATTAATTTTGGTTTCTATTTCCACTTCTAACTTAATTTAAGACCGTATCACTCGTAGAACACAAATTTTTGTTTAAAACCTCCAAGCTAAAACCTCGTCTTTTCTGAATTTTTTAGTACGACATCATTATAGTTTTATGTTTGGTCATGGTTGCTTGGCAGTGCCTTTCGGAAAGGCACTGCCGTTTACAAAAAAAAAAGAATTACGTGCTAGTGAGGTAAAGTGGGTCTTGCTGCAAGCTCATGTTGATTAAAAAAAAAAATAATTCGATTTTTGAATAAACTTTAACACGCCTCTAGAAAAATGGAGTGTCAATTATTTTAGTTGGAAGAAGAAAAGATATAATTATTAAGATTCGAAAAAATCACCATTAAGCCAAAATTGACTTCAAATAATGTTAATCGAGCAAAATAATAAGTTATAATGACCTGTGCATTATGATGTTTGGATTCGGGTATGTGAATCAGGTACGAATACATGTAAGTGTCGGATATTTTATTTTTTAAAATGTAAAATATAGGGATATGGTTAAAAAGAGTTCAAATTTCGCACACGGGTACATGGATACATTTTTCACACTTCAATTTGAATTTTCCACATGTAAAAAATTGAATATTAATTAAGAAATAAATTGTTAAAATATATCACTTAAAACTCATTAAAAAATTATACTGAAAATCTGAAACACCAAAAAAAACATAAATTTACATGATAAAAACACAACATTAAAATAAAAGTTAGAAATGATATAATTAATTACAATTGTCAAACCCTCTTGAAAATTGAAGGATCCGCCTCTAATTTCATACTCATACTCAAGTCGTGTTGTGTCGAAATGAATGAGCCGGACGGAATGCCAAGTCCGTGTGAGAAGATAAAAACACAAGGTTAAAATTAACCGTTCTCGTCAATCTTGACAAGATGTCAACTTGTCTTGAGTATACTATACTTACAACATCCTCGACAACATCCAGTTGATGTAGGGCCTAGATCTTCTGCCAAATAAGACCGAAAGACCCCGTACACGTAGCAGTTATAGCAGCTAGCTAACTCGATTTACCTCTACTTCGAGAATAAAAGGAAGATGCTCGGAATATGCTCTCCGAGGCTTACCCTTCGAGCTATCAGGCCAAAAATGGCTAAACACCTCACAACCTGCATGCGCGCACAAACTGAGACACATACAAACAATACATGTATGTAAGTATGAGTACTAGGAAACAACCCTATTCCTGATACTAATTCAATGATTTCATCTCCCAACGCTCCCTCAAACAGTATCTACATAAATAATATAACATCATCATTCATCCCCCACAAACCCTCCTTTAAATAAAGAAAACTGAAAATCTTCTCTAAAATCCCATTTCACCATGGTTTCAAGTACAGCCTCTTCAACTCTCTCTCAATCTCAACAACAACAACTCGTTCAAAAATTTGAAATCTTCAAGATTCAAGGCAAAGATAAACAAGGACATGCCATACTTCGCATCATAGGAAACCTTTTCCCTGGTAATTCACGCTTATTTTAGCTCTAAAGTTTAGCATTTTGTGTGATGAGGCCACAATTTTGTGTCTTTAATGAAACGGGAAGACTTTTATCGGCAATATTTATGAATTCGATGGTATGGTAAGAAAGAGAATAAGCTATTTCTTTCTTACCATACTATCCATCTCTAAGTATTGTACTCTAAAATCAATATAGAGGTTCTTTCCAAAAGAAATATAAAAACAGAATCACAGTCCTCCTTGATCGTCATTATTAAACTATCACTATGCTACTATCAACACAAACTGTTACGGGCCTTCTGAGGCCC
>CAIGRP010069194.1:0-21695 GCA_903798385.1 Fraxinus cuspidata
GGACCTCTCATGTGAAAAAACAAATTCTAGCCAGTTGAGCTACAAGGAATTTATGAAACTAAAGGAACTTAACAAATATATAATTCAAAAAGTTTATTCATTATCCAAAAAATAAAAACTGTTCCAGCTGACCCAACACGCGCGGTCGCCGTGGCTCGCTGGGTGCTGGATCCGCCACTGCATATGTGCCTAAAAGGTTATTAAAAAGATAGTAATCTGGAAAAAAATATTTATAAACCTAGAGATAAAAATAATGAAGTAGATAAAAAAAATTATCTTTAAATGCTAGAGCCAAAAATATACTTTATTGTGCTTTAGATAGAAATAAATTTAATCGTATTAGTATGTTTGATTCCGATTATGATATTTGGTATGTATTAGAAATTACTCATGTTGAAAATAGCAAAGTGAAAGAAATTAAGATAAATCTAAATGAACCGATTGTTGACATGATCATTCGTTTTACCACTATTGTTAATGGCTTTAAAGGCTTTAGTCGAAAATTCACTAACAGTAAACTTGTGAGTAAAGTACTTAGGTCTCTTTCGAAGAATTGAAGCTCGTTGAGAATGTTGATAGAAAATACCAAAGATATCAACACATATCAATTGTAAGAATTTTATGGAACATTGATGACACGTGAGCTAAATCGCACCGAGACAAAAGAGAAGACAATGAAAAACAAAGAGAAAAGATGCCGAATTGCTTTAAAATCCATAATTGATTAAGGTACTTCAAGTGAAAATTTGAATGATGGCGAACTTGATGATCTATTTTTTCTTATTAAGAAATGGAAATGTTTTCACAACAATCGTTGATTCCAAAAGAAAGAAGAAATGTGCAATTAAAAGAATAGATTCGTAAAAAATGAAGATCTCCAAATAACATGGGATGTAAGTGACGATGATCATGAAGAAGATAAAAGTCAAGAGGAAATTGCAAACATATATTTCATGACTATTGAAAATGAGGTAAAATCTTAGTTAAAGATTTTGAAAATTTATTTATGAAATAGAATGAACCGATTGTTGACATGATCACTCGTTTTACCACTATTGTTAATGGTTTTAAATGCTTTAGTCGAAAATTCACTAACAGTGAACTTGTGAGTAAATTATTCAGGTCTCTCTTGGAGAATTGAAGCTCGTTGAGAATGTTGATAGAAAATACCAAAGATAGCAACACATATTCATTGAAAGAGTTTTATGGAACATTGATGACACGTGAGCTAAATCACACCGAGACAAAAGAGAAGACAATGAAAAACAAAGAGGAAAGACGCCGAATTGCTTTAAAATCCATTATTGATGAAGGTACGTCAAGTGAAAATTTGAATAATGACGAACTTAATGATCTATTTTTTCTTATTAAGAAATGGAATTGTTTTCACAACAATCGTCGATTCCAAAAGAAAGAAGAAATGTGCAATTAAAAGAATAGATTCGTAAAAAATGAAGATCTCCAAATAACATGGGATGAAAGTGATGATGATCATGAAAAAGATAAAAGTCAAGAGGAAATTGCGAACATATACTTCATGACTATCGAAAATGAGGTAAATTCAAATGAAAATTGTTCATAAGATAAATTGTCTACTTCTTATGATGAAATTCTTTAAAATTTTAAAAAAAATTAATTTAAATCATTCTATCCATAAAGGAAGTCTTTATTGGAAAATGTGGTAAAAAAAACTTTTGAAAATTCAAAATTATTTTGAAAAGAAAAGAAATGTCTATTATGATCCTTTAATCAAGGAGAATTTCTCTTTAAAAGAAAAGATTTTAGATTTGGCTCAAATTGTTCACAAATTTACACAAAACAAGAAACATTTTGACTTAATACTTGCTGAACAAAAATGTGTTTTCGATAAATGAGGAATTTGATACAAGCCATTTTTAAAACAAAAGTCTCATGAAAATTTCGTTGTTAAAGCCTGTACTTCCCTCATTTCAAATGTCACGTGTAACTTTTGTAATAAAAATGAACGTGTGAATTTTAATTGTTCAATCAAAAAGAAGTTTCACTCTGAAACCAAATACAAGTGGATTCCAAAGTCCACAAACACTAACAATCAAGGATCCAAAGTTGTATGGGTACCAAAGAACAAAAACTGAATTATTTTTGTAGGAACCAAAGAAATGAAGAGCAAATAGTTCTTGGATAGTGGATACTCAAGACACATGACTTGGGATAGAATGTTACTATTAAATTTCTAAGAGAATGATGGGTCATGCCATGTCACATTCAAAGATAATGCAAAAGGAAAAATTATTGAAATTGGAGATATTGCATTGGAAACTCTTTTCGAACATATGGATATTCAAGACCAAAGCAATGATGATCTAAAAGAAGAATATAAGAAAGAAGTACACGTTCAACAAAGTGAAGTAGAACCTACCAAAGTATCTAATGAAAGAGAAATATGGTAGAATTGGTGTGACTAGACTCAGACAGCTGACTATTAAGTTTGATACTTACAAGAAACTTCATAATCACAAGCTGAAATGCTTTAACTACCAGGTGTTGGGTCACTTTGCTCGAATATGCCCTGAACTAAAGAAGATAGCTCTTATAAATGCTTATTTAATGTTGTTTACGTTTCAAGCACTGTTATGCTAACTGAATCTTATCATATGTGGATTGTAGATTTAGGAACGACAAACCATGTAACCAGGGATCGAGAAGCGTTTGTTGAGTTTCATCGATTCCAACTAATATAAAGTGGACATATGTCAGCAACAATGATAGAGTGGAGGTGAAAGGGATCACCTTATTTTCTATTGTTGTTCTTTAGGATTAGGTTTCTATTTGAACTTCTGTGGTACTACTGTTCGTATTTGTAGAGGACATGTATTTTATGAATCTGAACATGTATCATGTGGCTTTGGAGTATTGGATTGTGATCCAAACACTTATATAAAACTATAGTGTTGATCGTTATTTTTCTATGAATGTATCTTCTTTTTCTAAAGATTTGAATGTTGATACATGCGTATGTTATGCTAGATTAGGACATATTGGACAGTAGAGAATCTTATCCAATCGATTTCTTCCGAAGTTAGGTTCAATCTCTAAGGTTTTGTTACTTACTTATGAACATTGCCTAATCAGAAGAACAACGTGAAAACCAAAGTCTTAAGAGCAAAACTTTCATTGCAGTTAGTCCATTAAGATATATGTGGATCTATGAATGTGAGGGAAAGACATGGAGTCTCTTATTTCATTACTTTATAGACGATTTCATGTGTTATAGTTATTTCTATTTGATTTTTCATAAAACATAGGTATTAAAATGGTTTAGACGATATTTAAATGAGGTAGAAAATCAAGTAGATAGAAATGTGAAAGCATTAAAAACTGATTGGGGGCGTGAATATCTATCAAAGGAGTTCAAAAACTATGTAATGACAAGGGAATCATTAGGCAGTTAACTATTCACAATACACCTCAACAAAATGATATTACTGAGAGGTTGAATAGAACGTTACAAGAAATTGTGAGGTCCATGATGGCATATGCTAACTTACCTATTTCTTATTAGAGAGATACTTTGTTACCTGTGACCTATATTCTGAATAGAGTTTTATCTAAATTGGTACCTACTACACCATATCAGCTTTGGACAGGTAGATCCACTGATTTGAGTTCTCTTAGATCCTAGGATCAGTTGCCTATATCCATGATTCCTCAAGTAAGTTTGGAAAATTGGGTTTGCAAGGCAAGAAAGTGATATGCGTTCATAGATAAAATCAAGATGGGGCTATAACTGAGATAAACTCACGTGATTTGACGTTTCTTAAAAGTGATTTTCCTAGTAAGGGAAAAATTAGAAAGGGAAAACCTTTATATGAATTAGATGATAGAGTTGTACGTGGTGGATTAATTGAGGTGCAAAAGGAAGCATTTCCACCTATCAATCCAAGTGACAAGCTCATATAAGAGCTTTCATTTCGTAATAATACTAGAAAGAGTATGCCTAAAAGTCATTTTGAGATTGAAGGGAAAGTGTTTTCTAGTATCTCCAGAAGATGATGAAGAACCAAAATCAGTATAAGAAGCTCCATCGTGCCTTGCAAAGGAAAAGTGGGAGAATGAAATGGAAGAAGAGATAAAGTCTATGAAATCTAATCAAGTTTGGGACTTGGTTGATCTTCCATCTAGTCGAAAAGCTATTTGGAACAAATGGATTCTCATGGTAAAGCAAAGAGCTAATGGAAATACAGAGAGGTATAAGGTTCGCTTGGTGGAAAAGGGTTATACTCAAAAGGAGGGTATAGATTATGAAGAGACATTTTCACCAGTAGTGAGATTTACTTCAATTCTCTTACTCTTAGGTATCATGGCAATTTTAGATTTAGACTTACATCAAATGGACGTAAAGACTGCATTTCTCAATAGAGAATTGGATGAAGAAATCTACAAGCAACAACCAGTAGGTTTCATTAAAACTGGCCGGGAGAATAAAGTTTCTAAATTGAATAGATCAATCTATGGCCTAAAGCAGTCTTCTAGATAGTGGTACTTGAGATTTGATGAAGCAATTATCTCGTACAATTTTGTCATGATGGACGAAGATCACTGCATATATTTGAAAATGTCCANATTTAAAATTACATCAGATGGACGTCAAGACTACCTTTCTCAATGAAGAATTGGATGAGGAAATCTACATATAACAACCAGTAGATTTCATCAAAGCAGGCCAAGAGAATAAAGTTTGTACATTGAATAGATTAATTTGTGGTCTAAAACAGTTTTCTAGACAGTGGTACTTGAGATTTAACATAGCGGTCATCTCATACAAATTTGTCATGATGGACGAATATCACTGTATTTACTTGAAAATGTCCATGAAAAAATTGTAAATTATCTCTCTACGTAGATGACATCTTATTGACTGGGAATAATAAGAAGTTAAAACCATTGAGATCGTTTGAAGAGGCTTCTTGTTTGGTCACAAGAGCCATATATAAAGAAAAATTTTAAACGTTTTAAAATGAAGAATTGCAACTGCATTGACACTCCTATATCGAAAGGCGAAACTCTAAGTCTTCGTATGTATCCTAAAACTCTCGAGGAAAAAGAAGAAATGTCTAGAGTTTCATACTCTAGTACAGTTGGGAGCTTGATGTATGTTATGATGTGAACTCTTCCCGACATTTGTTATGTCGTTGAACTAGTCTGTACATATCAATCTAATTAGAAAAAGAGAGCATTGGAAAACTGTTAAGAGGATATTGAGATACTTCTCTGTGCTATCAAGGGAATGATTTGTACTTAAAAAGATACACAGATGCTAATTAGGGTGGAGATATAGATGAGCATAAATCAACTTCGAAATATGCATTATTACTTAATAATGGCACCATCTCTTGGAGTAGCAAGAAACAAAATCAATTTCCTTTTCTACAATGAAAGCAGTTCGTAGCACGTGTTTCAGCAGTACATGAAGCTGTTTGGTTAAAAAGATTCTTACAACATCAAAGAGTCCTTAATGATGATGTAGGAAGTCTTCGTATGTGTCCTAAAACTCTCGAGGAAAAAGAAGAAATGTCTAGAGTTTCATACTCTAGTACAGTTGGGAGCTTGATGTATGTTATGATGTGAACTCGTCCCGACATTTGTTATGTCGTTGAACTAGTCTGTACATATCAATCTAATCTCAAAAGAGAGCATTGGAAAACTGTTAAGAGGATATTGAGATACTTCTCTGTGCTATCAAGGGAATGATTTGTACTTAAAAGGATACACAGATGCTAATTGGGGTGGAGATATAGGTGAGCATAAATCAACTTCGAAATATGCATTATTGCTTAATAATGGCACCATCTCTTGGAGTAGCAAGAAACAAAAATCAATTTCCTTTTCTACAATGAAAGCAGTTCGTAGCACGTGTTTCAGCAGTACATGAAGCTGTTTGGTTAAAAAGATTCTTACAACATCTTTCTCAGGAATTACTACTACATCCTTCTATTTTGATTTATGGTGATAGTCAAGTAGTTATTGCATATACAAAGGATCCCAAGTATCATGGCAGAACCAAACACATTGATACAAAATATAATTTTGTAAGCTACATCATAGGATAGAAGGAAGTAAGTTTACAGTATATTTCTATATCCCAAATGGTAGCCGATCCATCTACAAAACATATCCCTAGAAATGTTTTTATGAATTATGTTAAATCTCTGGGATTAGCGTAGAATTTGAATTATGTACTATGTAAACTTTTCATATAAGTGCATTAGTGAACGATATTTTGAGTTCATATGTTAAGAGTAATATTTTGTTTATTTTTTAGATTAATATTTAATGTGTACACATAAAGTATGTCAAATAGGTTGAGTTTGGTTCACTTACACGAACAATCACCTCAAACACTTTGAGATGTGCTTAGATGAGACACAGTGATCATATTCTGTGCATGATCTAGTCACCTTGATAAGATATCAAGATGAGATTACAACAAATAATCGATATGTATTTTGCTATCCATTAGACTTTTTCTATAGTCAGGTCGAGTTCTCAATTGGGATTGTCAAAAATAATAAATATAAGAAGAACTCATGTTAGATATTGAGGAATATCTGAACTATGATCTGTNTACAGGCAAATCGGGTTCTTGATTCAGATTACCTAGAGATATATATATAAGAAGACCTCATGTTAGATATTGAGGAATATCTGAACTATGATCTGTATAGTGTATTTAATTTGTAAGACTATAGATACACCATAAGAAAGGTAGAAATTTCCATAACACGTGTTTCATACAACATGTGTTTTAACGAACAATGAAAAATGAAATAATTGATTTATGTTTCTTCATTGTGTAAGTCTCTGAGGCACATATAACCTAATTTTTATATCCTTATGACTTTGAACTGTTTCTCAAGTTTTATTTCGATGTTGCTACTTTAGCATGTTGTCATAACTATGGTTGATTCAAATTGATAGGATATGTTTAGGAAAGTAGCGGACTTAAAATTAAGAGATTCAAGTAGGAAAGGAAAACTAGTTTATGTAATACCTCGGCTTGTATTCACCAGCCGGACAATTGTGTAAATTATTTGAGTTTTGTGACACAATTGTGAATCCAACATAAATGAGAAAGTTGAGTATGTTATTTGATTGATTGAGGGGGTCAAAAATACTCAAACTAGTATTATGTATGGGGTGTAGCAAGAAATGTATTTCCTTTGGTAGAGTTGCTATATATCCCTAACGTGTGTATAATAATAGTGTTTTGCGCTATTAAATTAACTTGCTGGTCACACGATCCATTTACCTTATGAACTTGGAGATGTTGAGAGATTATAATTAATATTATATTAAGATTTGGTCAAGTCCATCATTTGCGAGTGGGAGATGATGGAAGAAAACAGGTCATCCATGTGGTCGACCTGACCCGACCTGCATTGCATGATAATAAATGGAGGGCGGAGTTGAGTTTTGAATATAAAAATTAAACTCCCAACCACCAATAACTCGCTTGCAACTTCCATTACTCTACAATTATGAAAAGAAAATGTGCAAGTTCGGGTATAGAAAGGGGAAGGAAAATACACGGGTGGAAATGTTTGATTTTGGAAATATATTATCTCTAAATTGGTTCTTGAATTGAGGCTATCAAATTCCTTTTTTTTTGTGATCGAAATTCTAACCAATGAGTGTATACAAGGCAATGTAGATGACAAGCAAATCAAAGGCAAATTATTCAACCTTATTTTGGAATTTCAAGTAAGTTCTATAACTTGGAATTCGGATGGAAGCATGCAAGTATGTTTTACATTGGTATCAGAGCTATATCATAAACCATAACCACGTTTGGTTGTTCGAGGTCAAATGAGTTGCCCATCTCCATCTACGATCCTCCTATTAATTTTGCACCTAGCTAAGATTTTGATATGTCAAATTTTTTGAATTATTTATTCAACATACAATGAAAAATTAATCTAACAAACTGTCTATTCTACTTTTATAGTACATACGTGTATTAAATATAAGAATATCGGGAATTTTTTTTTAATTAATCTACTTTAGTTTAGTCAAAATGAAATTTGTGCATGACCATTTTTTTGTAGATATTATTATTTAATTATGCAAAATGATTATAGTACCATTTTATTAACAGTAAGACTAGTTGTACAATAATTAATGACAACCTTATTTGACATATGTTGTCAAAATTCGGACCTCTGATATGAAAATAAGTTTTTCACAATTTTTAAAATGAATGAATGTGATAGTGTCAGTGTGTAGTTATCAATAAATATTATCAACAAATGTTGTACATGTAGCATGATTTATTAAAACTTGTTTAGACAAATCCTTAGCACAAGATAAAGTAGATTATATTCTTGTCTAGTTTGTCAACTTCGTCTAGTTTGGACTAAATTCCTTGTCAAGTTTGTCTAGTTTGTTGAAAATGCAAAAATCATTCAAAAGTTTTGCAAAAGCAACAGAGGATATTAGTAAAAATTGTGAAAAAAAAAAAAAGGTATTCTCCACAAAAAAATGACATTTTTTTCTAAAATAGACACTATTTAGAAAAAAAAAATTTCATAAACATATTTATTTTCTCATTGTAGAAGTGACCTCTCCTTGTTATTTTCTCTGAAGTTCATTAACGATAATAAGGTAATTTTAATATAAATTTTTCAATTTTAATCAATTGAGTACTATCAGTGATTTCTGAATTCGTGGTGATAAAACGTTCCAAACAGACTTACCAAAATGTATAGCTTGTAGATATATATTACACTTCTAAAGAAATTTTTACTTGTTTAAAAAATTACGAAAAACTCTATTATGGGCAAAAATAAATTTATGTCCCTGTTTGGAAGAAATTTTAATTTTAATTTTAATATAAGTCAAAGTCAATAATTAATTTTAATCACATAATCTATTGGACTCATAACTTTTCAACTATAGACTTCATCAAATTTTATTCAAATATACTAAAAAACTGATTTTAATTCTTACCAAACGAGGGTTATATTTTTCTATTTTACCCTTATCTTTATACAAAATATAATACTATCTTCTTTTCCTTTACTTACTATTAAATCAGATATAAAAAATATTCTTTATCCTGACGAATATTCCTTTTCATCCATTTTTTCACTAATATGGTTACAACTTGATAATATTTGTCTATATTAATTTTTATTTGAACATAAAAAATTCAGACTTTGTAGCTCATTCAACTCCAGCTTTGCTAAATTTTTTTATATTATGCTATGATACATGTCATTTTATAAACTTAACATAAAATTTAGGGAAAATTGTCTTTCAGAAATTCGCACTTGGAATTCAAATGAATAGAAATCGTTAGTTTAACTGTTAATTGACCAGATGATTGATATTAGCCATAAGTTAGACTAATTTAAAAAGAATAAAGTTGTAACTTTACATTTTTCAATAAAAAAAACACAATTATAATACAATATATTGATAATTAACTCAAAATTAAAATCGAACACAAAATCACTCCACATTAGTGATAGCAACGCCTACTGCTTGCCCCGTTTCCCGCCCCGTTGGTTTTTTTATTTATTTTCAGTTAATTAATTATTTTTTTATAGTTAATTTATTTTATTTTATTTTAATTCTTTACGGGGCGGGCGGGTTTTTTTTTTGCCAACTCTACTCCACATATCCCCTTCTTCCCACCCTTATCCTAAAACCACTAACAGTAACGTCGGCACCAACGCCACCCATCCCACGCCGACACCACGACTCCAACCACCACCACTCCCCACCATCAGAATTTACCACTCACATGTGACAAATGCTTAGTGGGAAACAAGATCAAAAATACCAAAATCACCGACGACCTAATCGACCTGAGCAATCACCTCCACAATATTCAATCCTGCACCATTTTCAATCGATTCAAGTGACAGTGCACAGAGTCTGAAATGACAACAATTTGATACAACCCACAACTATTTTCATAACAATTGTTGCAAGGCGGCATGGTCCAATCGATTCTTGTTTCTTGCTCTTTTTCCCCCTTTTTTCATTGATTTATTCTCAGGTTTTCTACTTATTGTTTAGCATATTTAATCTTGTTCATCTATGCGGAAGATTCATGGGTTTTAATGCTGCTCTAGTCCACTCAATCACAAAACAGAGAAACCCAAACGCCCTAGTTATTGAGGTTGCTGTCTGTGGCAATTTTGGTAGCGATGATGCTTGGTGGGTGGAGTTTTGGTGGGTGTCGACGATTTTGGTATTGGGTGAGGAAATCTTAATATTTTTCGACGGTGGGGAGTGTTAGTGGAAGTAGCCAAGGCACTGACGTGGGTAAGGTGGCAGTGGCGATGATGTTGATGTCAGCATTGCTGTTAGTGGTTGGGATAAGGGTGGGGAAGTAGGGGATATGTGGGGTGATTTTTTTTTTAATTTAATTATCAATATATTATATTATAATTGTGTTTTTATTGAAAAATGTAAAGTTACAATTTTATCCTTTTTAAATTAGTGAAATTAACGGTTTTCATCCATTTGGACTCCATGTGTAAATTTCTGAAATGTTTGGTATCGTAGGTGCCAAAAAGCAAAGGTTTGGATCAAATCTTTATAAAAGTGAAAGATTTAATACCTTGACTACAATTTTCCAAGAAATTGCCTAGCTAATTAACCCACTTTTTATTCTTTACGTTTCAAGAAATTATAGTCACCAAAAGTAACTTTTAAAAAAACATAATATCTCCTAGGCCACCTCTTTTAGGCGCGTTTCATCCGTATACGATATGGGTTTGTAACGTCATCCCTTTCGAGCTTTCAATTTTTTGAAATAATTGAGATTTTTATTTAGATTGAGTAGTTTAACATAGCTTAAAAGTGCTTAGCCCCTGTTGGATCATAATTAAAATCAGATTTTTTTTTAGTATATATTTTTATAGAAATTAATGAAATGTATATTTAAAAAGTTGTAGAACTCATAATTAATTGTTGTCTTTGACTTAAATTAAAATCTAAATTACAATCCTACCAAATAGTATTCCTTTTCCAGTGTAATTATTAAAGATATTCAATCACAGCCATGTGTTGATGGGGGCACATTGGGCTTGGCTCAACCTCTAGACGCCTGAGTTAGATTCGACCTTACGGAGGAGTCGAGCTTGGCCCGAGTCAATTTTAAGCTCGATTCAACCCTTTGGCTCGTAGGATTCATGGGCTAAGTTGAGCTGTCTACAAACCATCTTTTTTTTTTTTTTGTTTTTTCTGTTTTAAGAGATTAATAAAACAAGCTCAAAGACGAGTAAATAAGAATTGGTTCATAGGCTTGTGCCCACGAGTTGGCTCATGAAAAAAGTGAGCTCGACTCGATTCGACTAGAATAGGCCCATGACTTATCTCAAAACGAGCCAAGCCTATGAGCAATTCGATGCATTTTCACCCTATATTAAAGTCTAGGGAGCTGTTGAAGAAATGGACAAGAAAGGCATGATATATGAATTTTGAAAAACATGGAAAACCCTTTTCTTTCGAATTTGTAATGATTTATTAGTCAAATTTATTTTGAATTTCTTACTTACTGTGATACTCATTATAATCGACAAAATAAGTATTCATTTTGAATTTCTTACTTATTGTGACACTCATTGTAATTGACAAAATAAGAATTTTTAATATTTAAAAGAAAAATTGATTTTCTACAAGTCATGACTAACAACATAAAAAATAAGACTCACTGAAATCTTGGAAGGTTAAAACTTATGTTGATCACAAAACTTTAAAATGTGACGCTTTAATCGTCTATAGAATTGATGGTCATCGAACATACAAAGTTATTTAAATTTGGTCAATGATCACACATTTCCATATGTCGATTTAACACATTTGGTGAAGCCTCACCTGACAAATGGAAATGACAACATGGTTGAAAAATTAACAAATTTACATCCTGATTCATGTGAATATCCGCATTGAGCGAAAAACTAATTGTTAAAATAAAAATTTTAATGAGTAATATTAAAATAAAATTAGGTGTAAAAGTGATATTGTTTAGCTTATTAATGTTGTATCATCAAGTTCATCAATCACATAAACAACAGTATTAGACACCTCAAATACTACTAAATTTACGAACATATACCTAAAATACTCAACACCTACACTGAAAAAAACTCGATGGATAAAGGAAAGCAATTTTGAAAGTTTGATGACTGTTAAGAGTTTTTATACCAAACTTTTAAAAACGTTCGAATATTTGCTCCCCCTGTCCATTTTTTCATCTCCATTTATTCCTTTCTTAAGATTTTAAAATTTGAACATCATTCATAGTAAAAGTAAAAACAAAAATTTAGTCAATAAATTCCGGAGTTTTCGCATATATTTATGACCTTTCTACTTTTATCACCCTGCCAGAAATGACTGATTCTGAGGTAGCACTGTTTGTACAATTAAACAATTTCACAATTGGTCCCAAACCTATTATCCTAATAATAAATTGGCCCCTATCGAACTATCCCAACCCCCAATAGCAAGTTATTCTAACATTTTTAAAAAGAGCAAATTTATCGTCAAGGTTTCATGATAGTAAGATAGTTCATTGCATATTCAATCTTTAAAAAACTATCTAAATCTTTAGTTAAATTGTTGTGTCCCTCGTAAAATCAAAATTCTTAGAACTAGTCCAATTAGAGACGAAAAACTCACTTAGGGCATGTTTGATATGATTTTTATTTTTGCTTTTCCTTCTTGTAGAAGAGTTTCTTGAAAAAAGTATCTTAATTTTTGTTTGGAAACTAATTCTAAAAGAGAAATTTTATATTTCAGAAATACTTTTAGAGAAAATTGCATTGTACCACCCTCATCAAAAAATTCTTTTAATTAGAAAAACAATTTCATAAAATTAGTCGAAAGGGCCCAAAATCAACTTTAAGTTTCAAAAACTCTTTTTGACTTTTCAAAAATCATGTTAAACGAGTCTTTAATAAAGCTGGACATGTGGGTGTAACACGATGATTTAGCAAAGTTCGAATCTGATCGTTAGGATTAATTGTGCAACTTGCAGGACCAACAACTGACTTATGAAACAATATGTTGGAGACCAATAATGCAATTTGTCCAATTACATCATAAATGTGTGTGTATTTAATATTGAGAGAGAGAGAGAGAGTTCCTCCTAAAGCCCTCGTTGGTCTCACATTTCAGTCTTTTCATTTCTCCTCCCTTTCTTCATCCATCCATTGATGCATCTCTTACCAAAAATATCATGGTTGGTTATAATATTCTTCATCAAAGGAAGCCTCTGAAGAAAGATCATAAATTCTTAACCAGCTTTCATGACCAAATTTGTGCTATTGATTATGAAGAAAAAAATTCTGATGAAAAACATTGCGGTTTCTTGAATCATGCATTGGACGACGACGACGATGAGTTGGACGAGGATATCGTTGACGATGAAGTTGTTACAAACGAACCTCAAGACGTAGCTGAACGAGCAATTTACTGGGAATCACAAGAATCCTTGCTTCAGGTATATATGTTCTGTTATAACATTTTTTTTTTCTTTTTTTTTTTTGAGAAAGAAATGAAAGGAATTAAAGGGACATTAATTTCATTTTCTGATTCCTAAAACCTTCAAATATTAATTTACCAGAGTTTGCAGCAGCATTTCTTTAGCTATATTCATGCTTTTCTTTTCTTTTCTTTTCTTTTTTTCACAAAGAACTCCTATGAAAAATGTGTGGTATCTTTTTAAAAAATGAAATCCAGTTGGCTCATAGTTTCAATTGAATCACTACCATATATGCTATTTTGATATTAAAAGATCCATATATGAAATTATCCTAGAATCTCGATTGAATATCTTTGTTCTTTCGATTCCTTTCCTCCCCACAAAAGTTACATGAGAATGCCCCGTGTTTTTATGTATTTGTCCTTTGATTCGCCCTGGAATGCCCGGTGTATGTGTATATGAGTTTTGATCTATATAATTCACATTTACCGATTAAAAAAAAAAAGTTACACGAGAAATCTATTTTCTAAATGATTAACTTAGAGTGCTATTTGCATTTGAAATTGAGCAGAAAATCATATGAGTTACAATTTATGCCACATATCTCATGGGATTTTTGTGTCTATTCTTAATCAAAATATGTAGCTGCTATACTATTTTTATTCTAAAGATGTTAATAGTGCACTGGAAGGTAAAGGAAAAGGACATTGATATTTTTGTGGAAATACAAGAAAAAGAAAACACACACATTTAAGATTCCAACTAATTATTTGTCCTGTCCATGCATGATATTTTAAATCCAACTTATTATTCCTGGTATGAGATTTTTCTCAAATTTAGGATTTGTCAAAATATTTTTTGGTCCATGTCCCAATCTATTTATTTTGAGATTACGATTGATTAGCTTAAAACGTTCAATATTTTGTCAAAAATATTTTTTTTTCATCCACGTCCCATCTCTTTACTTTGAGAGCACAATTGATTAGCTTCAAACGTTCAATATTTTCTTTGTGAGTAATACTATTTTTACATAATGATGACATGAAAAGAGAGAAAGATCATAATAACTGAATTTCTTTTCTTTCCGTCTCTCTTCCATGTCATCATTACGTACAAATAGCATTACTTTTTCTAATATTCCGAAGTTGTTGAGAATTTTTGTAGCAACTCTCTAAAGGTAAGAAAAAAAATTTCTTCAGGAAATATTAGAGCGCTACAGTTCAGGTGGTGTAAAGTTCAGAAAAGAAATTAACAGACATGTTGAAATGGTAAGAGACTCTAATTTTTGTGATTGCCCCAATCCTAAACTCACTGGCTGCTCCAACTGCTTACGTCGAAGATTAGTCAATCAACTATGCAACAAAGGATTCAATGCAAAACTATGTACATCAAAATGGAGGAGAACACCCAAAATACCAGGAGGTAATGCCTCTTTTCATTCATTTTTTGTCATTGGAGTAAACGAACCATCGAAAAAGAAAAACCTGTGTCTTGACTAATGAAGTTCCGACACCATTTCACTCTTGCCTAATGCAGTTCATAATTAGTGATCCTTATCTATGACGCATCAAAATGTGTCCGACACACAATTTTTCGAAAAAGTAACAACATAACACATGGTTGACACGTCGATTAAATTCTTTATAATTCTTCATTTATAATGTATAAATTTAGATTTATATCTGTTATTAATTTTCGTTGTTGAAATCTTTTAAATATAAGTATATATTTGTTATTTACTAATAATTTTGAGTTAAAATATATAATATATCTAATAAAAAAAGAAAAATGATTATGGTATAATGTCCGAATCAGCATCCAACAAGTGTCCGACACGGGCGCGCAACCCTAATTGAAATACCCGTGCAAAAGAGATCCTAATCAAAACTCTGTGTGCACACTCAAACAATCTAATCTAACACCAATGTTAGTCAATTCACAAGCAATGGTTCATGTATGAAACTGAAGCTGAACTATTTTCCAGGGATGCATGAATACATTGAAGTGATTGCAAGCACAGAAGGGAGAAAGAAGCAGATTCCATTACTGATAGAAATAGGATTCCAGGATGAATTTATGATGGCAAAAGCATGCGATGAGTATTGTGCATTGATAAATCAACTGCCAAAGATATATATAGGAAAACCTGAACATTTGAATTCTATAATTCATGTAGTTTGTGATGCAGCCAAGAGATCGACTACAGAGAAAAAAGTTCATATGGGTCCCTGGAGAAAGAGAAGCTTCATGCAAATGAAATGGTCAGCTTCTAATGAAAAATCAAAGCTAAGAGAGATGAATACTGGAAAATCACTAAAAACATCTTTGGAAGTTGCTTAGTATACTAGACTAAAAGGACATCTCAACAAGCTCGACCATATACGAGATGGAGATTTACCAGCTAAGGTTTTTCAAATCTTCATCCAAATTTTGTTAAGAGTATTGTAAATACAAGGTGGAAGATGCAGGGATGCTTGTTGAGACGTTAATAAAATCCTGTGGGATTCTTGGTTCGTTTTTAAACGTGTTATCTTGTACTAGAAATATCAAAAAAACGAGTATGTATTTTGCTATCAGCATGTACTCTAGATTACAGATTATTATTATTATTATTATTGTTATTATTATTATTATTATTATTATTATTATTAATGTAAAACTTATCAACCTTAGCCGGTTTTAATGTAAATAAGAATGCATTCTA
Source organism: Fraxinus cuspidata (assembly GCA_903798385.1). Taxonomy (NCBI): domain Eukaryota; kingdom Viridiplantae; phylum Streptophyta; class Magnoliopsida; order Lamiales; family Oleaceae; genus Fraxinus; species Fraxinus cuspidata. Next base: position 16,182 of record CAIGRP010069194.1, read on the forward strand.
TGAGACAATTATCGAGTGTTTCAGGTTTAACAAAATTCTGTTTGAAGTAACTTGCTCTCAAATACAGTTGCAATTAATTATTCTAGAGGTGAATAGACAATATAAACCAAATTTTAAAGATATAATCCATATAATTCAATCATATGCATACCTGCATTTGAGTAGTGATTATTGGCACTTAATTTGAATCATGAACATATGTGCAGCAAAAATAATTCAATCGACTACCCATTCTTTGACCAACTTCATCCAACAACTTTTGGAATGTTATAAATAAAATTAAGCTTCAGTCATAACTGGTTTGCCAAGTTCAGGAATTTTTGCAGCAGCCAAGCAACACCCCTGATAGCAACTGGAAACACATAAAGATAGAAGCCAAGAAGCCAGTAGTAAAAGAAAACGGCCTGTTTGTCTTCCTGTTCGAACCGTTCTTGAAAGTTATTGAAAAAAGACAAGTAAAAAGCACAAACCGCGTAGCCAGGAGATTTTCGCTTGTAAATTGTTAACTACTGTTACCAACAGTAAACAATTCCAATCCAGTGCTTTTCAAAAAGTATGATAGCTCCTGAAATAATATTGCGTGCTTGCACAAATATTAACCTATGCATACAGGGAGGGAATTACCATATTGAGAAAAAAGTTTGAGCTTTGTACTTATATGCTGGGGCGGATCCAAGACCGAATTCCAGACCGGGCTAATACGTAAAAAAATAAAATTACACAAATTTTTTTTCCTGCTTAAAAAAAAATGGGCTGGGGGCTGGACCTTGAGGCAGAATTCAGGGCTTTAGTTACCGAATTAAGATTGTGTATGAAACGGGGCTTTTCTGAAACTTAGGCAGAACTTCGGGTAGTTTTAAAATTGGCATGGTCAAACCCCCCTCATTTTCAGTTTGAATTTTCAAATATTACATATTTTTACAATTGAGTTTTGAATTGTAAAAGACAAAGATGCCATTAAGTAAACAATATAATTACAAAAGATCATTTTTATCTAAAAGACAATACTACTCTGTTAGTTAACAAGTAAAAATTAAGTGTTAAATTAAAAAAATTATAAGAAATAATGATTTCGACTGTCTCGCATGATGGCTAGTCTGTCCAGCACAATCTCTCCTGTTTGTCTAGCCATCAAAGGTACGATCATAGTCACCGGCTCCAGGTGAAGCTCGAGCCGACCTTGTGTCAGACAGGAATGATCGAAGTCGTACACATATATAGTGAAATCAGTAAAGACGATCTGAAGGCAAAAGAGTGATGATTCGCGATCACTGAAATGTATATATGCGTACAACCCTTCCATCACTTTCTCCCGACACTCGGCCACAACCCAATGACCCACTCAAGCATATATTCGGGCACCATGTACTAGTTACCCATAAGTTGGAGCGACTGATCCTCAATAGCAACGACATGTAGGAACTCGGTGCTCAATATGACTCGACCAGGAATGTTGAATGATCTCGAATATCGTCAAACTCGATAGCGCAATAAGTCCATAGCCATGTTGATGTACTACATCAGGAAACGTCAATAAAAAAAATAGAGAGAATTATTTCATTTAATAAACAAACAAACAATTTTGTATACATAATAAATAACAATTGCAATATTACACTTACATCGTCGACAAGCCACGCACCCAAGGTTGTGACGTCGTGAAACTACTTACAAGCGTCGGTGATTGTCCTTTCACCTATCATGTGGTTAGCTCTGAAAAAAGAAACAAAAAAAATAGTCANATAAATAACAATTGCAATATTACACTTACATCGTCGACAAGCCACGCACCCAAGGTTGTGACGTCGTGAAACCACTTACAAGCGTCGGTGATTGTCCTTTCACCTATCATGTGGTTAGCTCTGAAAAAAGAAACAAAAAAAATAGTCAGAAGAAGTATAGATGAGTTAGCTTAGTGTATTTCACTAAAATCATAAAATACTTACCTGAACATTATTCTTCCCCACTTTGTCTCGAATGCCTTCCATTGGCATGGTCCACCTCCCAGAAAAGTTTGGGTATGTCCTATCTATGAACGTCCTCCTCTTCGCCTCAACCGTGAAGGGAGAAACGATGTACTGTGACGGCAATCTTAGCATCTTGCCGACCACTTCTTCCAACACGTCAACAGTACGCTTCTTACCCTCTGTCATGACTTGCAACTTCTCTACCTCTGCCACCTACTTTGCCTTGGTGCTCACCATCTCCTCTGTCATCGAGGCCACCCCCTCCATCCCGAGCACATCCTCTGCCTCGGGAAGCTCCCTCCTTTGTTCTCCATCTCCTTCATCTTCGAAGCCACCCCCTCCGTCCCGGGTTGGCGGTGGAAGAGGTAGTAGCCCCTCACCCCCTCCGTTCTCTCATCCTCTACCACCTCTTTTGTCCCCATCAGGCCATTCTACGTCATCATCTGTCCACAATGGTACGTGACCCCAATCTCCATCACCATTTCCATCACCATCTTCGTCACCCAATTTATTACCCCCTCGTATGCCTGCTATATCGCCTTGGAGCGTTGCGACCTCATCCTGAAGCTCTGCTATATGGCCTCGTAGCACTGCAACATCATGGCATAAACTTGATAGCTCGCTAATCATTCCTCATCACAGTGCCCCTATCTCATCTCTTAGTACGCCCACCTCCTCCCTCATTTCTCGTCGTAACGCCTCAACCTCCTTTCATTGCGTACCCACCTTTTCCACCATAAATCTAGTCAGGCGGACATATAGATCATGAAAATAATAACTCTAACCGTGTACAGAAGATCCACGGAGAAGGTGTCTGGATAGAGGACAATGAAATCTCATCGGCAGAGGTGATTGTCGATCAATTGGAACGTGCTCATACACAAATAACAATATTAAAAATTATTAACTTAGTTAAAATGGGCTCAGAACCATAATCAGCAAATTATATTCAATTCATATACTCAATCTCGGTCCAAGATGGAATCGAATATCTGGTCGTGTCGAGTATCCAGAATGACTAATTCTCGTGTGATGAAATTTTGACAGTTCAACTAGTTAATGGTCATGTAATGAAATTTTGAAATGACTTATAATATAAATCACAAATGTGTAACACTCACCTAATAGTCGTTGAGGAGGGCTAATAACTGTTTATCGATGGACATCCGTCTGTTCGAGATGCTCGTCAATGATGCATCCAAAAGCAGGGTGTCTCCCATTACCTAGCAAATCGGGTACCCAATAGGGGGACGGTATCATATTACCAATCTGCAACACATACAACTATTATATATAAATTCAATATAAAAATATTTTAACATTGAATATGTTAAACATTTACCTGAACAATTAGGGACAATTCATAAGTATCGTACTTACGCGTGGACCCATTAGGCTTCGAGTGTGATCTAGTAAAGACGTGAATGGTGTTTTCAAAACATCTCCAACCCCACGAATAGTTGTTGAAGACATCGATGTCGACAACAACTTCCAAATGGAAAAGGTCGATCGAGTCTTCTTATGATGACACTTCATGACGCTCTCAAGAATGTAGATAAGTCCTAGTTTCATAAGTCTAACATCTGGTCGCACTCCCTGATTGCGCCGACCAACTACGGTAGAAGTACCGTCCCTTGTCCCTAAAAATACATCTCGTACAGCCTATTGCTTCTTTGAGTACCGTCAGTAGATGCCTCATCGCCCGCTATCCTCAATCAAGTCACGATGGCAAACTTAAACACCCTGAGGTCAAAGTGAAGGGCATCTCAGTCGACTGGCCTAAGTAATCGACATAGTAATGCATCAATAATCTGCCCAGAGTACTGTATCCCTCTCAACTAATACATAGGCCACAAAAAGGACTAGCATATGATATTTGCGTGTTCATCATCCAACAACTCTAATATAGTATTAAAACTGTCAAAGCTACTACTCCACGTACATTTCTCGTCATCTGTCTCAACTCCACAGCTAGATGGTTCTCCAACTTGCAAAAAATTCAAATATTAGAACATTCAACAATAGATAATGAAACAAACATAATTTTAAAAAATTAAGCAAACCGAATTATACACAAAAATAAAAAATAAATTAAAGAAAATAATAAAATATAGAAAAATAAGAATTAAAAGGAATTTCAAATTTAAAAAAAAATTTACAATATGAAATAAACAATTAAGAAATTTTAAAACTATTTCCAAAAAAATTATAATAAAAAAATTAAACAAAATTAAATTATGAAAATTAAATAAATAACATAAATATTATTTAATTAAAATTTAAAAATTATATTAACAAAAATACAAATATTATATAATTAAATTAGAAAATTAAATTTTATCACAAAAATAAAAGAATTAAAAATAATTTTGAATTAAAAAGAAAATGAAAAAAAGACCTTTGGGCCGACTGTTTAAAACGACTGATTGTTAACAGTAGGAAAAAATAATTTTAAATAAAAAATAAACAATTAAGAAATTTTTAAAAAATATATAATAATAAAAATTAAACAAAGTTAATTTATGAAAATTAAAAAAATAATATAAATGTTATTTAATTAAAATTGAAAAAATTAAATTAAGAAAGAATATAAAAATTATATAATTATAATTAAAAAAATAAATTTTATCATAAAAAGAAAAGAATGAAAAATAATTTTAACAACAGCCGGCTCCAAAAATACAAAATATGTACTACACCCAATAATCTACCTTAATAATGAAAAATAAACATTATACTTAACAATTTAAAACAAATAAAAAATCAATCTCATAATCCAAAAACAAAATTAACCTTGTTGATGATAATGACCGATGTGTGGTGGTTGGCATTTAGTTTAACTGTGAGATTCTTCTTCGACTGGATTCCGAGTGTGAACTGTAGTAGGCGTTGGTTTTCCTTCCTCCCAAATAGTTTGTGTGAGGATAAGGGTCTTTTTGGATTTTGATATTAAATTTGGACTTTTATATGTTTTAACTGGTTTTTTTTTTAATAGTCAAAGCTAGTATGGAAATATGATCGGGTCAACAGACCATTCTGTTGTATTTCCTCAGCTGAACTGCAGAAGTAGATTCTTTATTAATATCCATATATTTCATCAACAAGCAAGCAAAAGGTCCATGGAATATCCAATACCTCCTAGAGGAAATCAACCAGCTGAGGAAGAAAATGCAGGTAATTTTCACATACATTGGAGAGAAGGGACGCACCAGCGGATTGGTTAGGCATGGGCGGACCCAATCAACAAAAAATTTTGATTTTAATCTCCACCAAATAGGAGACAAAATCACAATAAATTTGAATTTTGATAACATGATAATTTTAAAAATTCTCCGAAAATCGTACGCTAATCGAATTTACAAATTGTTTATATCATCTCAAAACTTATTTCGAGAACTACATTATATGCATATCAAATAGTCCAAATAGATATCGAAAATAGTTAAAAATACGTTAAACGTGAGTCTTAAAGAAAGACATGTAACTCGCATTTTTTTTAAAAAAAAAAATTCAATTATTTCGTTAACATTTATTATTTTTGCGATAC
>CAIGRP010069195.1:0-13024 GCA_903798385.1 Fraxinus cuspidata
TTATTAGGAAATTTTATATAAAATACGACATCAAAATTTTTCGAAATTTTACATCCGAAAAAATCATATCTCGTGTAAATTTTCGGATATAAAATTACAAGGGATATGATTTATTTTTTTTTACGTAAATTTTCGATTGTAAAATCTCACAACTTCTTTGCAGGTTCGATTGTGCCCTCCTAACTTTAAATTCCTGCGTCCGCCCCATACGCTCTACTTAAATATGATGGTCTGATATAGAGTACTTAACTGAAACCTGCATTATATTAAAAATGTCATTCCATCAAATTTATGGGAGTGGTGAAAGACAACTATTCCCTTTTAATGAGAGAAAATGTTCGATTAGTTCATTAATCAAATAGCATAGTTACTATAGATACTAATCATCAACTATCACGGCAATATTTCATCATTTTTTTTCCAAAGAACTTAAATGAAGTGAGTCGAACAAAAAAAAAAGGTAAAAAATCACTAGACTCGTCTATAATAAAGTTAAATTACTAGCGTGAAATTGGCCAAACCAAGAAGTTTCAATCAAATCATAACCTAGAATATTGATATTTGACAATGAAGAAGCTGAAAATTACGATAACTCTAGTAAATTAAGTGGATTACAATAATATTTTTATTGTTTAGTTTAATTATATTTGATCCAATATCTATTTCAACTAGAATAATTAATTCCCACAATAATAAGAAGTCGACTCCAATTGTTTTTGTAAACACTATTCTTACCTAACACAATAAAATTTATATCGCTGTAAATGTCACTTAAACATACTTTCAAATGACGTAATTAAATTGAACCTAAAAAATAAATAAATAAATCTTTTAACTAACTCTAGATTTATCAGAGATCGCGAAACTTTCAACTTTTTCACAACTAATCTCAATATTTTAAATTATCATTTGATTAGAATATCTAACTAGAAAGAATAAAGATAATAAACATTAGGGAAAATTGCAGCAACGATCCCTAATCTTTTCAATTTTTATAAAATTTACCATAACCTTCAATTTGTGCCAACAAAGGTCCCTAACCTTCAAAAAAATTAGCAACTTGGGCCTAAATGGATAGTTTCAATCCATCGACCGTTAGTTGACCAGAAAAGTCGATTTTGACCAAATTTAGAAAAGGGTAAAATTGTAACTTTGCTATTTATCCCCATTTATTACTTAAAATAATTAAAAGAAAAAAAATATATAAGAAAAAAAACTATTGATTCATTTTCTTCACCTTTCAACCCCACCCTAACCCACCCATGCAAAACCAAAAATCACCATCTGCCACCATGACCACGATCACCACCATCACCGCCAACACAAAGCAAAACCCCAAAATTACAATCACATATCATTTTCTCTACAGAATTTGATGACTTAGAGAAAGTAGAAAGAGAAAATGGCTGCTGTTACGCCTCGCCTCTGAGGCTCAAAGAAAAGGTGCCCCGTAACAAACCACATAGGCAGAAAGTCAAACAAAGACCCATGGGATCAAAATACGAAAAGGTCAAACAAATCGAAGTCCTTGCTCTACAAGCCGAAGTGCTTGCTAAAGCGGACCTCAAAATCGCAGTACTTGCTATACAAGTCGAAGTGCTTGCTGACGCACTGCCTAAAGAAGCAAAGAAATGAGTTAAAGCACTCCACTTAGAAAACCACCTCAAAAGATCTCTCTGGGGCTCTCAAAATCTTCTGAAACTCATGAAGCTGACACTGTCTCTTGTAATAGATTTAAAGATCTCTTAGAAGTGATTGATGTAACACTTGTAATAAAGTTTGTCAGTATGTCAGTCTATTGTATAGGGCGGCTGGCCCTTTATCAATGTATTAATTATATGAATAGACGTGATGTGAAGCCTTAGTTAGGGAGATGAGGCCATGTGGTTCCGATCATACGGTCACCACGTCGACTAAGGTGGCATAAATAGGTCATCCGTGTAATAAAAAAGAAGAGGTTGGATTCAAAATATACACTTGAAATCTTGAAGAAAATATATTAACATTTCATCCATCATTCCACACATTTTTGTCTCTTAGTACATAGATTAGTTTTGTTTCTGTCCCGTGATCGTTGTTTGCACGATTGCTTTTGTTCCACCAGCCAGACCTCGAACATTTTTGTCTCTTGCCGCAAAGTACCTCCAGCGTCCATTTTTTCCTGTCTACCACCATTATTCCGATACGAACATGCCTGAATCATGCTCGACTTAGGGTGACTGGGCCCGACATCTATTGGCTCATTTTTTTAGGTCAACAAATTGGCGCAGTCTGTAGGAAACCATACATTTAACCACTAGAGTCTCGTGAGAAGAAGCCGTTGGAAGTGAATTGAAATGAATTTATAACCTTTGAAAAATGATTTGTTAAAAAAAAAAGACAAATGGAAGCCCCAAGAAAAGACGTTTGGAGAATACATCAGTTCTTAGATTGTTAATATTCCATAAAAAGTGAATATGTTAAGATAGAAAACCATTTGTAAGACCCTGAAAAGGGGAAGTCGTTAAAAAGGCGAATGACCCCCTGACATGGGGAGACCACTGAAGAAATGGCTTTAAACAGGATGACCCCCTGAAGAGGGGAAGCCGCTGAAGAAGTGGATGACCCCCCGAAGAGGGGAAGCCACTGAAGAAGTGGATGACCCTCTAAAAAGGGAAAGTCGCTAAAGAAGCAGATGACTCCTTGAAAGGAGGAGGCCACTGAAGAAATGGTTTTAAATAGAATGACCCCCTGAAAAGGGAAGGCTGCTGAAGAAGCGGATGACACCCCGAAGAGGGGAAGCTGCTGAAGAAGTGGATGGCCCCTGAAAAGGGAAAGCTGCAAAAAAAGCAGATGACCCCGTAAAAGGGGGAGGCCACTGAAGAAGCGGCTTTAAAGCGGATGACCCCTGAAAAGGAGATACCATTGAAGTGTCTTTGAATAGGAAGACCCCTTGAAAGGGACACCTACAAAGAAGTGGTCACATATGATAAATTAAGAGGCCTCATTCTTGGACCATGTGACTTCGCCTCTACACAAATATTATATCTACTTTAAGTGAAAAGACATCATCATTGCCTATGCTTCAGCAATTCAGCATAAGGGCTTCATCCTTACCTATGCTTCAGCATGTAAAGGCCTCATTCTTGCCTATGCTTCAACACATCAAAATGCAAGGGCTTTATTCTTACCTATTCTTCAGCAATTCAACATGATGGCCTCATCCTTACCTATGTTTCAGCACTTCAGCATGTAAAGGTATCATCCCTGCCTATCCTTCAGCAATTCAGCATAAGGGCCTCATCCTTACATATGCTTCAACACTTCACCATGAGGGCATCATCCTTACCTATGCTTCAGCACTTCAGCATCTAAGGACCTCATCTTTGCCTATGCTTCAGCAATTCAGCATGCAAGGGCCTCATCCTTGCCTATGCTTCAACACTTCAGCATGCAAGGGCCTCATCCTTCCCTATGCTTCAACACTTCAGCATGCAAGGGCCTCATCCCTGAAAGCTTTAGCAATTCAGCATGAGGGCCTCATTCTTGCCCATGCTTTAGCAATTCAGCATACAAAGGCATCATCCTTGCCTATGCTTCAGCACTTCAGCATACAAAGGCATCATCCTTGTATATGCTTCAGCACTTCAGCATGCAAAGACCTCATTCCTTAAATAAAGGAATAGGTATTATCATGAATTCCTCATTCCTTGAATAGAGGAAGAGGCAATCTCTTGAAGACGCCATTCTTTAAATAAAGGAAGATGTATTATCTTGAAGACCTCATTCCTTAAATAAAGAAAGAGGCATTATCATGAAGTCTTCATTCCTTAAATAAAAGAAGAGGCTATCTCTTAAAGACCTCATTCCTTAAATGAATGAAGAGGCATTATCATGAAGTCCCCATTCCTTGAATAAAGGAAGAGGCGATCTCTTGAAAACCTCATTCCTCAAATAAAGGAAGAGTCATTATTATAAAGTCATCAGTCCTTAAATAAAGGAAGATGTGGCATTATCTTGGAGCCCTCACTCAGGAAACAAAGTTCGCAATCAGAAAAATTAAATTTGCACAAGTTCAAAAAAAAACCTCCTATTGAGAAAGCTCAAAGGGGAAGCATCTTCATAGGCAATTCGTCCCTATGAAGAGACGCGTGAGCACTTCGACACTCACGAAGTGTGTCAAAGCCTCAACATGGGCGAACCGCTCAACCTTACGCTTAGGAAAATTAAGAATACTCTTATTAAAGCAAGCTCATAAAAAATTATAAAGTACCTCCTATTGACAAAGATCAAAGGGGAACCCTCTTCATAGATGATCTGTTCTTATGAAGAGATGTGTGTGCACTTGTACAAGGAGCTAGATTCCGAAAAAGAACCGCATCTGCGCTCGCGAAGTGTGGCACGTGCTTTGAACAACTAAAGTTGTTAAGGAAGCCTCAATATGGGCGAACCACTCAACTGCATGCTTAGGAAAAGAAAGGCAAGCAAACTGCTTGTACTTGTGGAAATTATAAACAAAGCCAGACAAAAGTCTGAAGTACTAAAGTACTAGAGCCTTCGCTCATACGTATCAATGTACTTAGGTTCAGAAACTTACAAAGTTCAGCTAGCGCTTCGAATATATACAACTTCGAAATTATTCCACCTCAAGTACATCCATTCCCAGAATTGTTCCAGGAGGTAAAGTATTACCAAGTAAACCATCTTAAATTACACCTACATATGGTATGCAAAAGGCAGGTATATCCTAAATTCTAACCATAACATGAATGATTATACTTAGACTTAGGGGACTATTGTGGTATGGTAAAAAATCACCCCCCTATGAAATTTATATTTAGTTTTATTTCAAGTCCATCCATTACATAAATAATCATGCCTAGATTTGGGGGGACTACTGTAACGACTCGCCTCCGAGGTTCAAAGAAAAAGTACCTCGTAACAAGCCACGTAGGCAGAAAGTCAAAGAAAGACCCATAAAGTCAAAATACGAAAAGGTCAAACAAACTGAAGTCCTTGCTCTACAAATAGAAGTGCCTACTGAAGCGGACCTCAAAACCGAAGTACTTGCTCTATAAGCCGAAGTGCTTGCTGACGTATTGCCTAAAGAAGCAAAGAAATGAGTTGAAACTCTCTACTTAAAGAACCACCTCAAAATATCTCTCTGAGGCTCTCAAACTCGTCCGAAGCTCATGAGAAGCCGACCCAGTCTCTTGTGATAAATTTGAAGATCTATTAGAAGTGATTGATGTAACACTTGTAATAAAGTTTGTTAGTATGTCAGTCTATTGTATAGGGCGGTTGGCCCTTTATCAATGTATTAATTGTATAAATAGACAATGATGTGAAGCCTTAGTTAAAGAGATGAGGTCATGTGGTTCCGATCCAACGGTCACCACGTCGGCCAAGGTGGTATAAATAGGTCATCGGTGTAATAAAATAGAAGAGGTTGGATAATTGATTGAAAAATTAACAATCATATATTCAAAATATACACTTGAACTCTTGAAGGAAATATATTAACATTTCATCTATCTTTCCACACATTTTTGTTTGTTATTACATAGATTAGTTTGGTTTTTGTCCGATGATCGTTGTTTACGCGATTACTTTTGTTCTACCCGCTGGAGTTCGAACATTTTTATCTCTTGCTGCAAAGTACCTCCCGCATCCATTTCTTCCTATCTACCGTCGTTATTTCGATACGAACGCGCCGAAATCATACTTGACTTGGCGTGAGTAGGTCCGACATCTGTTAGCTCATTTTTTGACGTCAACAGCTGCATTTAATATTTTAGAAAATGGATGCCTTTAATCCGACGAGTTGGATAGATGAATTAATTTGTTGCTTTAATCTGTTACTATATTATTTATTTGCCCTTAAGCTTCCTTCCGCCACCAAATCGACGATTCCGACTGGAGTCGACACATCCACCATGCTATGCGAAACTTAAAATCAAGAACTTCCATTCACAAACAGCACTCCTCTGTACCTCCACCAAAAATGACCCATCGAATTACTTTACTTCCACCGTAGGCTTCTATCTCAACCTCGATGCCCTCGACGCCTCTCAAGCAAACACATTACCCTCAAAATCTCAATCTTCACCTGCCGTATTGGACGCACTTGTGGAGTCACTTCTGGTAAGCTCTTGGGATCTATTAAGGTTTTGATTGACCTTGTTAAATCTCAGTCAAGGTGCATTGTGCACCATAATGGGTGGATAAAACTCGACAATAACAGGAGCGAGAAGGATAAGCCAATGGCGAAGCTGCATTTGACGATTTGGTCTGAATTGGATCCTCGATTTGTGCTCCAATTCGGAGGTGAACCGCAATGAAAAATATGGTGGAAATTTCACTTAGCAAAGGAGAATATAGTGGCAGAGGTGGCGGTTGTTGCGGTGGTGGTGGGCTACTTGAGGAACATGAGTAACAGTATTTTGGTTTTGGGGTTGGATTTGGATGGGGATGGGTTTAATTTTTGTTCTTCAATTATCTTCTTTGATCGTTTTACGTGGGAAAAATGATAAATTACCATCTTACCCTTTTTTATTTGATCAAATTCTACGATTTTATGTCAACCATCGATCAAATGGATATTTTCAATCCATTTGGACTTCATATGCTAATTTTTCAAAGGTTAGGGGCCTTCACTGACACAAATTGAAGGTTAAATTAAAGTTTGTAAAAATTGAAAAGGTTAAGGACCACTGCTGCAATATTTCTTAAATTTTACTTGAAAAAGGAAAAATTATCCCTATAGTGGCCTTGCAAAAAGTCTTGAGCTCTATTTATTTTTCCTATAATACCTACTTTCACACTGCCCTTACAGTGATCAAATCGTCTATCCAAAACGTCGAAACATTAATGAAAATCCATCGTTGAATAATTGAAAATTCTGATATATAATTAGTTCAACATATATCTTTAACAAAAAAACATTAATTAATATGCGATTTTACCAGTAAGATAATGAATTTTTTTTGTTCCTTTTCATTATCCTTTGCATCGAAAAGAGTTGCATTTATTATAATTTTCATTATCCTTTTGAAAATATGTAGCCAAAAATGGAAAAAGTGGCGAGATACAAGTTTATGATAGAAGTGATGCCCAGATTTGGCAGATATTGAAATTGAACTACTGAATTCTCGACAATATTTTAGAATCAAATATATTTTAGAACGTAATAATAGATGGTGCAAGAAATTTATTGTATCAAATTTTAATGAAATTTATTGATCAAATTTTAATTTCTTTCTCAATATTCTACGCAACTGTTCAAAATTTTCATTGTTCAATAAATTGGATGTTGTAGTAAAATTATGAAATAATTATTGATGATTATTTAGTCTTATTTTAGAAGTTTGTATCTCCAATAATTTGTAACTCCAATTGGAACACTTTAAATATGGGTCCATCATTATAAAAATAATTCCCAATTTTACTTTTGATTCTCTCATTTTTCTCTCTGTTCTTTTGATTTTAGAATATGCTATCAACGTGAATGCTCTTATTTATATTGAAAAATCACTATTCGAGTCAATATTCACACAATACACTAAAAGTTTGTATTTTCTTCACTACTAATTTATACTCGATTCAATCTTTTTCTTAAAAAGGTGTCCATACAACTTTTGCATTGTTTCATAAGAATACACAAAAAGATTAGCCACGAAAAAACATGAATCAAATCTTAACAACTAGACGAACTACAAATTTTAAGACCATGCAAGGTTTTCTATATTGTTAGATCATAAAACTACTTGAATTTAACACCAACTTTTTTTATCCACGGTGGACACAATAACATTTGTCTACCGTTGACTTGACAATGTCACGTCAACAATCAAGTCGTATATTTTTTACTTTTTATAATAAAAAAAAGGTTTGATTGATGATTAGCAACATCACATCAACCATGTCCACTATGGCAGGAAATTATTTTGGGATAACAAAATATAGTGAATATTTTAGACAAATATGGTATTAATGTTCCTAAAGAACCCAACAAACCACAAATATATTCAAGAATAATATCATTTTATTATTTCTCAAGAAATTAAAATGTTTTGAATACCAATATTCTGTTAAGAATTGAGATTCCATGTTAAAAGATCAATCTTATTAAGAGGAGTAATACAATCATTTATAAGTTCATTTATATTTACATTTTTATTCGATGTGGAATTTCATCTCTTAACATGCATCTGCAAGATGGTGGTTCGTTTGAGCAGACTGATCTTGAAATCTGTATGCTCAATTTCTTTGAGTTTTAATCGGAATCGAATTGCTCGTTGGAGTTTAACGGCTCTGATACTATAATAAGATTTAGGGTTCCATCTTAAAATGTCAAACCTAGTATGAGAAGTAGCTCAAACTGTTATAAATTGACCTATGTTTTCATCTTTATTCGATGTGAGATTTTATCCTTTAACATGCACCCGCAAGATGGTAGCTCGTTTGAGCAAACCAATCTTGAAATCCGTATGCTCACTTTTTTGGAGTTTTAACCAGATCGAATTGCTTCTTAGAACATAATGGGCTCTGATACCATGTTAAGAATTGAGATTCCATCTTAAAATGTCAACCTTGTTAAGAGGAGTAACACAATCCTTTATAAATTGATTTTATGTTTACATCTTTATTCGATATGTGATTCTATCCCTTAACATTAAGCAACTCTTTTTTTCACATAGTGGGATTCTATCCCTTAACATATTTTAAAATAATATTAAGCCCATGTTTGGTATAGATTAAAATCAAATTTTCAGTGAAATTTTGATAAAAGTTGATTAAATGTGTGATTAAAATTAATTGTTAACTTTAACTTGAGATTAAAATCAAATTTTAATCTAAACCAAACAGTGGCTAAGTTGTTCCCGAAGAACAATTTTACGTAGATGATTAATTTTAATGTTACCGTTCCAGAAGAAGCACATTTTATAACACATTGACATCTAAAAGAATATTTAGTTGCTATTCCCGAAGAAAAAAACTTCAATACATCAAAATTATATTTAAAAAAATAATAATTGTCATCTGAAATAGCACGAGTCTCGAACAATATCATGTGATTTCATCTCATGAAAAGATACAAATTTCATGTATAAATTTTAATCCCTGAATGAAAAATAGAACATCAATTGTAGTATTGGGTGTTAAATTCGATTCATTTTATTATGTGACTGCGTAATAGTTAAAACTCAACCAAGTATTGATTAATTGAACATCGAATGCGTGGTTGTTGGCATTGTAATAATGTTGATATTAGATCACTTTAACTAATTTTGTAATTGATTCTGTTAGTTAACAGTTAGCAGTTAGTGTTGAGCCGGCTTTGAAACTGAATCTGTAATGATAGTCTATTTATACAGCCATTCATTGTAATATATAACACACTGAATAATAATACAGAAGATGATTATTTCTTACAGTTGCTCCTTCTAAGCTTGAAATGGTATCAGAGCAAATCGTGTGATCTGCCGCGATTTCTCCTTCTTCTGTTCTTCTGATCTTCGTTTGGTTCTTCAAAATCGTTGAGCGTTGCCATTTCTTCTGCATTTGCTATGGAAACTAACACGTCTAGGTCATCTACGAACAAATTTGCCATAGATAAACCTTCAAATTCGTATTTTCTTCACCACTCAGACAAAGACTATATTTGTAATGGAATCAGGGTCCTCACTTTGAGCACGTTGCAATTTTATGCATAATTCATATATATGATAGTTTGTAAACATTTAAGTTTTTTTCAAGCAAATTTAACAATTTTTTACCATAGCTTATAAGCGAGCAAGCCCTTTCTACTGGTTGTATACATTATGGTTTGACAATCACTCACCATTTTGAATCTGTCATTATTTTCCTGCGAAATAAATAAGTATTGTATAAGCAAAACTTTTTCTAGAAATATAGAACAGATGCAATAAGCAGTTTAGTGTGTGAAGCGAACTTTAAAAAAGGGAGATCTGTTTTATGGATGCGTTCGAGCAGCCTCTTATTTGCAAAATGAAGTGACACAACTAAAAATAAGAAGAGGTGACAAAATGATATATAATAAGTAACAAAAATGATATATAATAAGGGTAGGGCATCCTGAACTTCCCCCTCACCCAATGGCATAAAAATCACTGTCCAAGCAAAGAAAAAAGGGTGTGCAAAATGTAACTTTGCCAAGAGCCTTAATATTAAACGCAATAATAAATCAAAGATACCAAAAAGTAATTTTATCAAATTACAATGGAGTTTGTGGTTCCAAGACACTAGTTATGTTGAAAGACATAAACAAATTTTGACAAAAGTAAACTGGAATCTCTTGCAGCCTGATTTGCTTGGAGAACTATTTTTTTTTTTTTAATGAATAGCTTACAAGGATGTAATTCATATGCACAATTTGCTCTAAGCCGGTCAAACTATTTTTAGTGTTAGACAATTGCAACATCAAAAATATGAAATAAATATTTTCCTCTCCTGGCAGAACAACTCTATGCACAAACAATTATAATGACTTGTACATGTGCACTGTTGCTTCATTCTCTATCAAGTTTTGTTTGTGATATGCTACATGAGACATATAGCACTCATGCAGTTAAGGGAGGTTCAGCCTTTACTAAACTTATGTTGGAGGTGTAATATAATGGTAAAGGATCAAGGAGAAACACTGGAAATTTAAATTTATTGTTAAAAAAGCCTAATATTATATAGTATTAGACGATATTACAATGTTGTTATTGTACCCTCCTTTCAACACATGGTCATTTTGAAGCTTCCAGTTTTTTGCTAACTATTTATAGTTCTAAGTTTCAGTCAAGCATTCTAAAGTTTGTTGCAAATGTGAAAGATATATAAATTACTGAAATCTTATTTTTGCTCAAATATAATTAAGCACAGTAAATATACAAAAGAAATGGAAGCTTACCTTGCATGGTTGAGAATTGCATTCTTTGACAAATGCTTGCCATTCTTCCATCGAGTCAACGTCAGCAACTTGTCATGCCAATTGCTCTTCCTCTATTATTGATTGCATTAAGTACATTGCATCGACGATCTCGCCGATTCTTTCCCAATTTTTGCATGATGTATTTTCTATGACAAGTATCAACATCAAACTTTTGCTGCATCAAAGTACACAAGATTAATAAAAATTTAATTTAACTTTTATATGAGACGTGAAGTTTGTATCACCTGCACGTGCTCCCATACGTCATCAAGAAAAATTTCTGAGATCTTATTCGAACCTTTACAGATTGGCTGCCTTCTTTCATTAAACACTATTGGTAACTTCGTGCATATTTCCTTGTTGAGATAATTCAATTTTGCTCGACCCCTTCCCTTATTTCCTTTTTCAATAGTACTAGGACTATTAGGCAAGACTTTTACATCATGTTGTACGTCATTTTCTCGTATGTCTGGAATGGAATTGGAACCTTCCCCCAATATTCTTATCTCTTTATTTCCTTCCCTTACATCCTTGATTAGATGACTGCATTAAACAAATAAGAAAACACATTTTTACTTAAGTTAAACATAGAACCATTAAAAACCATTATATACAACATGAGAACTTACTTTACCCGGATATGTCATCTTATTTCCACTCATATGAACATCGGCATCCACAAAACTCAGCTTTCATCATTTGCATCTACAAAAATAAAGCAAAAAATAAGGGAATTAAAGACATTGAAGATATTAACATTAATATAATATCACATAAACAGAAAATTAAAATATAGCAAGAAAAAAATCTTAAAGATGTACAATTACCGCAATCAATATCAATGCCCTCATAATAATGTCTTACATAACCTTCATCTTCAAGAGTCATATCGAGTCTTAATACATCTAATGAGGGTGGGTCCTCTACTCTTCTGTAAATACATTTTTCTGTTCCTTAATCCCTTGGCCTACAATTTTTCAACTTCACTATTTTTCCCCTTAGAAAATCCCTTTGCATTTCAGTCACTACTTGCATTTCAATAGCCAGTATTGGAGAAATCCCGCCTGAGAAAAGATCAGGCTGTGGCTTGTTGAATGCAGTTTTTGGACGTCAAAGTATAATTTAAATAAATCCATACACAAAGGTTTGAGTTAATAAATCAAGATCATTTTCACCAAAAAGATTTGTGAAATCAGAAATTAAGGTAGAAAAAAAATCAAATTCCAAATTTTTTCATCACACAAGAAATATCAAGCAATTTCCTACTAATTGTAAATTCTAGATTTAATGTTATCCGAATTGCTGCCATGCTTAAAGATTGTATATGTACCTTATTAAAACATTTACAATTTCATTCAACAATGCAAGAGCACAATAATCTAGAAGCAAAACCTGACAACAACAATAAGAACTTCAGGCCTCCATTCAGTGATATGTGAATACCATCAACAACCATGTATCCATGTACAAAAAGGTCCGTGTCTCAAGACCCAAATAATAATATGTCTAACACAAATAAGAAATATTGTTATTTTCCAAACGTAATCAAAGAAATAAGCTATTACCTTGAGTAAATCAAGAAATCACGCTCATTGACATTGATTTACTCCATTCCCTTCGCTTATAGATAAGAAATGCTCCTGACCCAGCACCAAAATTAACAGATGTTGGTGTGTAATCTGTTTTCAACCCGTAAAGGAGATTGATTGGATGGAGAAGGGAAGAAAATGGTTTTGGCAAAAAAGGAAAAAGGGGTTTGAACCGCAATGAACAAGTGATTGATGATGATGTCACTGTTGGGTTGTGTGCAATAGTTTTTCTTATATTAAATAAAATTATTTTTACGGTATTGAATTTATTTATTATTGAACGTGCGAATTAAAATGTTTATGATCACTTTTAATAATATAAATTGGGTACTTGTGTTGAGTTGTAAAGTGTGATACAACTTATATTTTGATCATAAATAATTTATTCACTACCAATATATAAGGGTTGACACCTTGCATTGGAAGGTTGTAGTGTTTGTTGAAGCATTAAGGTTTAATTGTATTTACTGCTTTATATTTGAGACTCTATTAATAATCCCCTAATTGTTGGGGT
>CAIGRP010069199.1:0-11008 GCA_903798385.1 Fraxinus cuspidata
TAAATTGATTTGTTTAGTATTGACACTGTCGATTTCAACAGCGATTGTGGAGCGAGTATTTTCAGCAATGAAACATGTGAAAACGGAAATTCGTAACAAAATGAATTATGATTTTCTTGCGGATTCTATAACACTAAACATTGAACGATAATTTAGTATGAATTTAAATTTAGATTCTATTATAGATTAATTTTACGCTATAAAATATCGTCGGATACACCTGTAATAGGTAACGTTATATTACAATATTTCTTGTTATATATAAATTTTATTCGTACATTAAATTTTAAAAGATTTTGCCCCCGTACCATTTATTCCTGTCTCCGCCCTCTGCATACTAAAATTTAACTTCTTTTTTTCCCATAATAATATCCATAGTATTATTCAATCCTCCATACTTAACATATCATGAAGTTATACACAAGTAGTTATTAAATGCATGTAGCAAGAAATACAAGTCTATTATATACAATTCCACGTGTCAACAAAATTCTAGACATGAAAATTATTTGCCTACGAATGGACGTCCAAAGGACGAAGCACCAAGGGCCCCAATTTTTCAAAACTAAAAAGTACATGCTTATTACACATTAAAATATCCAGATTAAAAGTAGAGTAGAAAAACCTCACCATAAAAAGAAATAAAAAGGAGACCGATACAAAGTTTATGAACACGAAAGCTAAGTAATACGATTAACAGCGATCAAAAGGGTATACACAACTCTCCACTTCTCATTGTCTTATGCATGGATCGGGTATCATGGTGAATTTGCACGAAAAAATTCCATCTTCCACAATGGAATCTGAGAAGAATCAATTGAGAAGAGCATTTGGGTCCAAGGGCGTAACTGTAGCCGGAAAATCTGTCCTTTGCCCAACGAGGGAATAATAAGCTAGTATGTGTGCTGGATGCTCAACAATTACTTTTGCATTTGCATCTTGAACAAAAGCTCGTCTAGCAGGAATCAACTCAATATTCCAGTTTGGGCGCACCATTTTTAAGAGATCCAGAAGATTCACAGACCTATATCCTTGCACCCACATATACCTCAGGGAATTTAGCTGCACTGCAGCCATAGCCAGTGCACGTTCACTAAAGCAACATCCCCTCATTTCTAACTTTTGCAGGCTAGGACAACCTTTGGAGAATTCCAGGAGACCATCATCAGATTCTCCAACATAACCCAGAAGCATCCATCGTACTTTTGGGCTGTACCTCCCAATATAACTGAGACCCAAATCTGTCAGCGCTCCTTGGCGGAGATACAGAGCAAACCTCCTAAGCTTATCACAACCAATTAGTAAGGATCTAACTCCATTGTCAAGTGGCAAATCTGTTATTATTTCTTCACGGTCAAGCAAGACCAATCGAAAGTCACACATGTTCTTTGAGTATGTGCCGATACATTCCAAAGATGCATTTGTGATATCAGACACGTATACAGCCAAATATTCTAGTTCAAGGCATCCCTTAGCCAAAGCAATTAATCCTCTCTGGGAAACTATACCTTCAACATCTTCCATTTCTTGTTCATCATCTCCTCGCTCAATCCTAAGTCGCTTCATTTTCTTACAAGACTGAGCTAGAACTTCCAAACCTCTATCTCCAATAACATTCCTTGTCTGTCAACAGAGACATGTTTGAGTACCCAATGCCAATATTTCATCCATTTCATTCAAGAACTCAACAATTGTACACATGTAACTAATCCAACATTATCCATGTCAAAAGCAACTTGTGAAAGTTCATATTACCAGTTTAGCCTAGAAAAAATTGAGTTGTCTCGTCACAATCAAGAGTACAAGAAGCAATATCAGCAATGTTACCAAGCAATATAAGAAAGCTGCATATAAGTGAAGGTAATATTTGTGTACGCAGAAAATCACAGCAAAAAGCACATTACAAGAATGAACATGGGCCAGGTTCAGAGGTTTAAACTATCGAGGTAAAGAACACCACTAAGAATTATTAACCCACTCATCCACCCCAAAACACAGAGAAGGAAAAAGTGGAAGAAACAACTACGACCGTAGAGTGAAAAAGAAAAAAGAGTGGATTTAAACTACCACATCAAGAAAAGCATGGCAGAAGATTCCAGGAAAAGTTACTAGTCTCAGATCAAGCGCAGATGTAATTTTTCTACAAAGTCAAAACTTAGTCGATATTTAAATCAATCATGAAAAAACAGTGTTTTCTCTTTTGAAGTTCTCACAGAAACATTTTTAAAGATTTTTCCATTTTTCTCGATTTATAAGACAAGCTAACTTTTAATTTTCACGGTTATTCTTCCATCATAAATTTCACCTAGTCCTCACATGGCATTGTAGTCAACATTCAGTTACTCTAGACTACAAAATTAGTGTCACAGTTCTTGATGCCATATGCACTTTGGCATGCCCATTTCTCAGCAATAAAATCTTTTTTCATCAACAGAGGTGCCGAGTGGGTTTGAAAAATTATCTGATGGATTTAGAGGAAATTGAGCTATTTCTGTAAGCCATCATATAATCACATCTACGGACCCAATTAAGTATCTATGGAGACAAGAAACATAGTTGTCACAAAAACAAATAGAGCAGGTTGCAACCAATATTTCAATCTCAGATACAGTAGATCTAAAAGTTAAAGCGTCGACTATGCAAAGAAGACCGACTTAATGCCAAATTCAACAATAAGAAAATTTGTACAAGGAGAAACAGTGTTTTTAAAATTTTACCTCAAGGATTTCCAAGTTGGGGCATCTTTGCAGTAGGACACAATGGCCTTCTGTGTCAAGCAGTGCGTAAAGGAGATCCAATTTTTTGAGTCGGGCAGCAATTGGAAAGACAAAAGGCATCTCTGCCTCCCCCAAATAAGTAAGACCCAAGCAGCCTAATCTTGGGGGAAATGATTCAGCAGAATACCTCCCTAATTGCTCGTTAAAGACACCCTCGTCAATCTGTCCAGGTGGCTCATTGAAAGAACCCCCACCAAACTCTTCCAGCGCATTAGCAGCTTTAAAGAAACCAATCAGATCAGATATATCACAGTCACTGATCTTCACTGAGGTCAAAGAGGGACAATTTTTTGCCATTAGCTCAAGATCTGCAGATTGCACTATGGTAAGATCTGTCATGTAGAAGTTAACATTTTCAAGAACCTTATTGTTCAAAGCAAGCTCGTGCAGCCATTCCCCATCATTCTCAACTATTGTGCTCTCTTCCATAAGCAAGGTTTTTAAATTCCTGCAAAGGTGCAAAGATGAATAAAATCTTAAATAATCAACGAAGTAAGTATATATACATGAGAAAATCACTTGATCACTATTGGATTAAGGGAGAGAAGGTTGCTCAAAATGATCACCTAATCTATTAAAACAACACTACATTTTGTGCCAACAAACTTTTTATTCCAAATAACTCGTTCTCTTTGAATTTTGATCTTCCGCCAACTTACAAGGGTAGTAATGAACACATCTAATGACACATCAACTACACCCAAAGGAGAGTTACAGAAACAAAATTTTTCTTCAGTTTCTATCTTAGTTTCTTTTGCATATATATTTTTTTTTCCAATCGGGGGCCGTTTGGGTTGATTTTAGGGTGTTTTGTTTCTCAAAGAAATATTAACCATTTGAATTTCTCCTATTATGAACTCTCTATGTATCCCCCTCACTAATTCTCAAGATATACAAGGTCACTGTGATATGCAGTCACTATAGTTTTTATGTATTACTCAAGTAACCATTCCTAATAAATCATATACATCTGGAGTTACGAAAGATATGACATAAAATGGGATAATGTCCACATTGCTGGGCAAAATTCCGAAGGCAACAAAAAATCATAATCCTCTATCAGGAACAAACGAGAGAGAACTATCTTATTCAGAATCGTTGTACCATTTCCAAAAATCCCGGGAACCATCACTGAAAAGTTTCAGCAGCCAGAAAACATTCCCATCACAGAAGAGAAGATTGATCCAGAAACTTCTCAAGACTTTCATAGATCATCAAAAAACTTTCTATTTCATTAAACATAAAATGTATCACCAAAGAGAATCAAATTTTAAACTATATGGTACCTAAGCAGACTGGAAAAATCAACAGGCTGGAGAACGCCCAAAAAGTTTCCAAAGCCCCATTATATTTTTCATCAGTAAATACACAAACACAAAAGGACAAGCAAAAGAGTATTCGTCCTGCATGTCTCACGTAAGAACATACTAGTGTTTCACCCTTGGTATTACGTAATTACTCTGCCCTAGAGTTTTGGGAGAATGCATTTTATTCAATTTGCATAATGCGCAAGTAATATAGGGAACGACCTTCTACATCTCAAAAAGAAGAATATTCATGATATACAAAATGTCACAATAAAAAATTCAAAGGTTAAAAGCAAGACGACCAATAGACAATGTAGGTATTTGAACAGATCAACACTTGATATAAGCGTAGTTAGGAAAAAGTATCTAAATGCTATAAGAACAAAAACAATGACCAAATTTGTAAGATTTGCAAACTGTACTGAATGCTAAATGACTCAGACTTCAAAACCTGTCATTTAAAAATCACAGGGATAGATCAAAAACTCAAATTCTGGAGTAGGTAGAACAAAGTAACTCTGTTGCGACCACATTCCAAAATGTGCATGCTGATAATGAATACTGTTTAAACAATGATCTCAAGCTTATGTCTTAGTATAGTCAAAACTAACCAAAATGTGATTCCAACGATATTCCTTTTCCTGG
The DNA here is from genome assembly GCA_903798385.1 of Fraxinus cuspidata. Taxonomy (NCBI): domain Eukaryota; kingdom Viridiplantae; phylum Streptophyta; class Magnoliopsida; order Lamiales; family Oleaceae; genus Fraxinus; species Fraxinus cuspidata. Next base: position 4,730 of record CAIGRP010069199.1, read on the forward strand.
ATCAGATTTAACCCTCCACCCAGATAATCTCAAATAAATACACTGATAAATCAATGTAAAAGAAATAAAAAAATATAGTTCATGTGTGCATCAAAAATAATCCATCAAACATTTATCCAAGGACCATCACATCCCAGGCTACGTTTAACTAAAAAGTTATCTAGAATTACGTTTCAAAAACTCATATATATGTACCCATAATCAATAACACTAGACAAGATCAAGCAACCATCAAAGTATTATCACCACAGAAAATCAATAAGAACAAACAGATAAATTTACAAAAAATAAAAAAGAATCAATTAGATTCCCATGTGTAACCATATCTGCATATAACACAACAATCCCCTCCAAGAAATACAAAATAGGAAGTTATTTAAAGACAACAATTAATCATTTGAATTTCTCATCTCTCATTCGAAGAATTAAAGACAGACTTCCAGAAAGAGAATTAGTATGCAAGTACACATAAGCATGAATGTTAATTAAGTTAACCCAGCAATAACCCAATTAATAAACAACCAAAAAATAATCTAGAAGCAAATATGTTAACAAGAAACACATCATACAAAAAACTAAAATGAAAGCATCAAAATTCGTTCTTTCAACTTTTTTTTTACCTGCACGAACGGCCAATAATTAGGAGACCATCAGTAGAAAATCCTGAACACTTATCAAGCTTCAAGACTTCGAGAAGCTTCCCAGCCGGCGATTTGGCAAGCAACTCGAGATCCGAATCCATCACAATCATCCTACGGAAGTGTAAAGTCTTCATTCTACTAAAAGACCTGCCGACCTCTTCCACCCAAGGTGTAACATACCCACCCCAGTCTTCCGGGATAAGGTTGAACATAGCAGCTCGCGGCTTTCCCTTGAGCTTGAGCGACTCAAGGGAAGTAAACCGGCGCGAGAGCCGCTGCGGCGTAGCCGTGTAACACAACGCGATTGTCACATGCTTTCGATTTAAGGCTTCGATCTCGTACCAGCGTTTGCAGACAAGGGATACAGCGTCTCGATCACGATGGTCCTGCACGTACGGGATCACGCAATCCCAAACGGTGTCATCAGCTCCACTACTACTCCCACTATTTCCAATTCCATTACTGCTACTACAACGAACCAACTTAATCAATTTTTGCTCTGTCATTCCCAAATCTTGTTCGATTTACTCTTTTAGGGGAAGGGTTCTAGAACTCAAGTATAGTTTAGACAACGTATGAGAGCCAAGTTTTCAGAAGCTGATGAATGAATCTGAAGCTCAGAAATGTATATAGGAGGATTGGGCCCGAAAAAGGGTGGTACTTGCGTAAGAGAGAGTGTGTGCGGCCCCAAAATGGAAAGGGCAAAAAATTATAATTAATTATTTTGGGCTTTAATATGTAATATGAAAAGGTTTAATAAACAAATTATTATGTCATATGCACTGACATATGACCTATGACCTGATTCAATTGCTTGTGAACAAATATCTTAGGTCTGTGGCCAAATTTCTTGAATCTGTGACCTATGCACTTTGGCATGTGCCATGTTATATATGACTGTAACCTGATCCAATGGAAGGTGAATAAGTCTCTTGGATCTGTGACTTATGACTTAATCCAAAGGCCTGCGACCAAATCTTTTGAATCTGTGACCCATCTATGCACTTTGAAATGTGACCTATGGACTTCTATAGGTTATATAAATTCAATCAGTCGTAACATACACACTGCCACCATCACCACCTGTGGACATTGATCCACCACGAACACTCCACCATAATCACCACTATCGCACTATCACCATCACCATTACCATTAACAACCCAACAACCAAATAAATCACCAATGCCAAAACTCCGATAAAGCATCAGATCGGAGGTAACATTGTGGTGGCATGTGGCATAGCGTCGCGATCGAGCGCAACGACCGCTATGAATGAGACAACGGCATGGCAGCGACCACAACGCCGCTTATGGCGAGCCCAACATCAAATCTGAAGTCTTACAAATTGGGAACATTGATGGCATTTCTTCTAGATCGAGCTCATCTGAAACTAAGCTAGAATCTTGACTTTTTGACTGGGTTAGACTAGCTTACCTTGGGATAGAGCTCATCATTGTCGCAACACTCAACGCGCAGCGCAGCGGCAAACTGAGCGCTGTTTGCCGCTGTGTGCGGCCTTGCTGGCCAAAGCTCAGATGAAATACCTGTTGTAGTGTAATTTCCACTATTCGTAAATATGTATTTGGCCTAATTTTGAGGCAAGTTAAACGATTGTACAAGGCATTTAAATTTTTGAAGAATATTTATTTCAAATGATTTTATTATCTAAATATTTGAGTTAGGTTTTCAATTAGTGATAATGAAAAATGCTTATTTAATAAGATTTTATAGATAGAAAATTTGTCACCATATAAAATTAAAAATAATAACATAGAAAATGTTATGAAACAAGAGAAAAAAAAGAGAGAGAGAAAATAGAATATGAGTCAATAGACATATGTGTGTTTTATCGAGAACTAAAATCTCATATTTATGGGGAAGGATTATGAATACAATGGTAATACTTTTTATGGCGTAAGGGTACAATTGTTATTCACTAATAAACTTACAATTTACAATACTTCCCCTTAAATGACACGTTACAAAATATATGCATCATTAAAATCTTATTCCGTAAAAACTCAATGTGATAAAAATATCATATAAAGGAAAAATAGTTCAATTATTCACTCCGACGTTGATCACTACAAATCGTTGAGTCGACAAATTCCAATCTCGTGAACCAATTTCTTGAATGTAAATGTCGACAGTGCTTTTGTGAATAAATCAACCATATTGTCACTTGAGCGAATTTGTTGAACATTGATATGACAATTCTTCTAAAACTCATGTACATGAAAGAATTTTAAAGAAAAATATTTTATCATGTCACCTTTGATATAGCCTCATTTGAGTTGTACAATACAAGTTGCATTGTCTTCATACAAAATTGTTGAACTATCTTTTGTTGAAATTAATTTGCATGATAGTTGGAGATGGGTCATGTTCCTCGACCATACATATTCTCAACATACTTCATGGATTGCAATAATTTATTAATGATTTGAATATGTTAAGATTTGCTTCACATATCTCCATGATATAATTGTTCTTTCACGTGTAAACACATCTTGTTTGTGATTTAACTTTATGTAGATCAGAGAGATAACCTACATCTGCATATTACACTTAAGTAGATCCTGACTTTTGAAAATAAAATAATCACAACTCAATAGTACCTGCAAAAAATATATTTAACATCATTTCAATGTCTTTGAGTTTAAGTAGAGTTATATCTTGCAAGGAGATTTACAAAAAAACGATGTCGAGTCAAGTTCAATTTACAAGATAGGTTAATGCTCCAATTGCACTAAGATATGATACTTAAAGACTAAAAACATTTTCTCCATTTTCAAGTGGACGAAATTGATCTTTTTTCACATCAAGTGATTAAACAACCATGGGTGGTGTCAATTGAAGTGCATTATCCATATAAAAATGTTTTAAAACTTTCTATATATATGTAAATTGATGAACATATAATCTTTCTGAAAGTTTTCAATCTACAAACCGAGACATTTGATTTTTTCCAAATCTTTCATCTCAAATTTATTTTCAAATAATCTACAGTTTTGTTGAGCTTTTCAGGAATTCTAATTAAATTTAAATTATCAACATAAACTGATACAATTGCAAATTCAATATTTGTTTTTTTCATGAAAACACATGGGTAAACGTCATCATTTTATAACCCTCCAACAAATAATCGTTAAAACGATTATACTACACGCCTCCGGAATATTTCAATCTATATAATAATATTTCTAATTTCATTGAGAACATAGTTCTCTGAAAAGTATCATTTATTCCTGACACTTTAAGTACTTTGGAAACTTTCACACACACACATATATATATATATGTCAATATCAAGTATGTCATACTATATCCATAAGAAGTATGTCGTTCATTTGTGACACGATCAAACTAATTAAGAATTTAAAAGTAATAGTGTCAATCATGGGAGAATATGTTTTCTCATAATTAATTCCATGTTTTTGTGAAAAACCTTGAGCTAAGAGTCGGGTTTTGCATCTTATAATTAAATTATTTTCATTTATCTTACATACAAAAATCCACTTGTATCTTACAATGATTACATTTTTATGTCTTCGAACTGCAAGTATAAACACTTTTCGTTTCTCTAAGAAATTCAAATTTCGCTTGTATGATTTCTTTCCATTTTGATCAATCATTTTTATGTTGACAGACTTTAACAGACTGTAGTTCAAAATCCTCATTTTGTATAATATCAAGAGACATGTTAAAGACAAAAATATTGTTTATAACAACATTCTCTCGTTCCCATAATTTATGAGATTATAGAAATCTCATTATTTTCGAACATCCGTGGTTCTTCAAGAACCATATTTATAATATTTGATCGATCAATCTTTTCTAATATTATTTCTTTCGAAGTTTTTTTATTTTTCTCTTATACTTTTCTTTTTCGAGGTATTGAGTTTTTTGAACCAACTAATCGACCACACTTCTGATGTATTTGTGATTCATTTGCTACAGCAAATTGTTCTATAATGACATCCTTTTTTGCTGACATTTTTTATGATGTAATATATAACTTTGTCATTTTTCTTGTATCAACAAATATATCAAGTAATTGATTTGCAACTCTTTGCAAATGAATATTTTTTCAACATCTTGCTCACATTGATTGTTGCGAGATCAAAGTGAAATCGAGTTGTTTCATTCCAAGAAATTTTATCTTGTTTTTTAGCTTGTAGTTTTTCTCCTCCCAAAGTTGAAAAATTAATTTCATCAAAATGACATCTATAAACGTATAGTAAATAAATCACATGTTAAATTTTCAATATACCTAATAATAGATGATGAATGAAAATCAACATAAATCACAAGTCTTCGTTGGGCACCCATTTTAGTGTGTTGTGGGGGGTGAAATAGGGACTTGAACAGCACAACCAAAAACTCGTAAGTAAAAAATATTAGGTTCGTGATCAGATGCAAGTTGCAAATGTGAATATTTATAATAAGCAGTTGGTCTTATACAAACCAATAATGCAGTATGTAATGAGGCATGATCCCAAAAAGAAGTTTGGAGTTTTGTTTTAATAAGTAATGGTCTAGCAATAAGTTGTATACGTTTGATAAAAGACTTTACTGATCATTTTACATGTGGACATATGAATTCAAATGTTTAACAAAAATCTTAATTGACATACAATAATCATTGAATGTTTGCGATCTAAATTCACCAACATTATCGAGACAAATTGTCTTGATTGAGTTATTAGAAAATTGAACTCGTAATTTTATGATTTGAGCAAGTAGTCTAACAAAATCTACATTCTTAGTAGAAAGTAAGCACACGTGAGACCATCTAGTAGAAGAATCAAATAATACCATAAAATAATGAAATTGTGGGTGTATTGACCCACATATATCTCCATGAATTCTTTCCAAGAAAATTGGAGATTCAATATTGACCTTTATAGTCAAATGTCTAATCACTAACTTGCCTTCTGAACAAACAACAAATGGATAATCATTAGGTAAAAAAATCTTCTAGTTCTTTAAAAGATGTTGCTGTGATTTGTTTATTATTCGATACATCATATAACTTCTGAATATCCAAGTCGATCATGTCAAAGTATAAAACTTTTTGGATCAACGAATCTCTGGTTCATGATAATATTTGATTCAACCATTTTTATAAATGTATAATACATACTAAATGGGAGCGTGTTAAATTTTTTTTTATCTGCATCTGCCCAGATACAAAAGTTATGCAAATATATTTAACTTAATTTTTTATATTGTCTCAATGTGATATTCATTGCACCGGATATTTTTAAAATTAAGCAAATTTCTTTTGAATTTTTTAGGATAAAGTGCATCGTCAATATATAATTTTGTATTTTGTAAAATAATACAAGCTCTTCTAGAACTTTCAATTATATTCGATACACCTGATATCATATTAACATTATTTTATACTATTTTTATGTCAAAAAAATATTTTTTGTCTTAAATAATAATATGTGTTGACCCTAAAAAATGAATCAACAGATGTCGGGCTCACTCAAGCCACGTCAAGTACGATTCTGGTGTGTTCTTACCGGAATAACAACGGTAACAAGGAGGAAATGGACGCGGAAGATACTTTACGGCGAGAGACAAAAAATGTTCGAGTTTCGACGGGTAGAATGAAAGCAATTGC
>CAIGRP010069203.1:0-10706 GCA_903798385.1 Fraxinus cuspidata
TGATGTGACCTTTGTAAAAAGTGAAGTTGTGTCTGTCTTGTCAATGTAAGGGCATTTATTGTTTTGAAAAGATAGGAAGGTCAAGGTGATAGCTAGGAAGTGACGTCTCAGCTGAAGGGATGATGCAACGTGTAATTTGATCCAAGGGTCACTAATTCATTTGTAATACTATAAATATCCACACCATGTAACATGTAAATGCTAATGCAACTTTGAACACTTGAAGTAATCTATTTTATTCTCTCATTGGTTTATTGCAATTTCAAATATTAGTTCTCAACGACTGGGATTATTTTACAATTGTGTCCCAAAAATCTCGCCGAAACCCAAATAGAAACGTCTCGTGTCGTTGAGTTTTCCCACGTCCAATCTTGGAGTGATCTCGACTGTTGATCTGACTTTACGTATTGGATTTAGCTTGTGTATGCACAAGTGAGCTCGGCATCTGTTGACAGCAATTTTTGGGGTCAACACATAAGATTGCCACACACCATATAATTGGATTTGTCTTTCGAGGTTGTCTTGAGTATTGGTTGCTCTCTTGATCTACCCTTGCTGTTGTGCAGCACTTCTGGTGTCAAACTCTACTGGCTCCAAGATTGTTTTGATAAGACAATCTGATGGAGAGGAGATTGTTTGTATTTCTTTTGGTGAGATGGTATGAATGGTGGGGGTAGTGGAAGGGGAGGCATTTTAGGAATATCAGTAGAAGACATTCTTGGTACGAAGTTATGAGAAAGGAAATGGACATGATTGTTAGCACTTGTATAAACTTCAAAGTGGAGAATGAAAAAGGAAAGAGAAAAAGAAGCTTTTAATTAAGTTATGGAGCCAATTGGTTCTTTGGAACATGAAGAGCACGTGAATTAAATTGATAAATGTAGATGTATGAATTTGAATTGAGTTACGTTCTGCTTTTGATTGAGGAAACACAAAAGAAAAATGGCCCAAGAAAAGGGCTAAAGCTCTTTCCACTTTCTTGAAGTTGTAATTGGTGAGGGTTTGACCTATCAAAGAACTAACGCTTGCAAAATGGCCTACCAAATTGAAGGCTAGATCACTATAAATCAGTGTTCTAAAAAGCACATCTAAACGATGCTTAGGCTCGAGGTGCATGCAAAACGTCTTGCCTCTTAACGCGGGACTAGGAGCACCTTTATTAATTTTTTTTTAAAAAGCCTTTTATTTGCATTTAATTTTATGTTTTTAAATGACTATTTGTACAAAAGTTGTACAAAAGTTAAAAATAACTTATAAAGAGTTAGATTAGATTTAAGGTACTATGCTATCTACATTATGTTATTATAATCTCAAGACTTATTTTTTTGTTGGAAACTTCAAAAGTAAGTATGAATTTTCTATAAATTTATTAAGAAGAATTTGTCTATTTTAAAGTTGAAATTATGAAAAATAGTTTAGTTTTTGCATTTCAAAAACTTGAAAATGTATACTTGGCTAATTGTATAAATTATTAAGTAAATATAGTATTTTATAATTTTAGACGTTTGGTATGAATTACTTTAATTATTAAATAATTTTTAGAATGATTAAAAATTTAAAATAATATAAAAAATTAAAAAAAATATTTTTTTACACCTAGGTCTCGAAAGTATAAAGCCAGGCTTCCACATCTAGTTACGATTTACACTTTTTAAAACGCTTCTATTAACTTATTGATCACATCAGCTGCCCGGTGGAGATTTTGTATATTGGCTGATGCTTACCCATTAAGAAAGCAGCATTGTTAAGGAAACTTAGTTTATGTAGATTAAGTTGTTAAACATGTGGGTTTAGGCTATCCATTTGTCTTATAGTGGCCCATTATATCGATGATGTTCAAGAACTTTAATAAATTAGATTTGATCTTGACAGATCAGAGAAACTTTTTTACTTTTTAAGTGATCTATGTTTTTCACTATATAATCAAGAATTTAAAGAATAATTTAGTGAACACAACTAAATATTCATCACAGGCCGAAAATGGTCAGTGACATGAGCCATCCCACAGACTAGCTCGGGTTGACATCCCAAAATGAGGCTAGGCCAGAGCCTCGGTTCAGTTCTACCGCGCCGTGAGCGGTTTGGTTTTGACTTTTCCTAGGCTTAGCCACGGGTCGTCCGAGCCGGCGAGTCAAGTTGACCCTCCTACCTTATTGTACACGTTCTGACTTCTGTTTCTTAACCATCAATTTTTTTTCTCTGTGTTTTTATATTTTCTTAGCAAGGATTAATAAAAGAAAATTTCTGGTCCTGAAAATCAACACCTATGGCGACCACATATGTTAGGGCTCAAATTAAATTGACCAACGGACCACAAGGTTACTCCAACACTAATGCTAAAAAAGGTCCACATGATTTATCCTTAAAAAAAGGGTGAAAGTGGTACTCACAAAGAGAATAGAAGAAATAGTTGGTTACTTCACTACACTTATAAAAGAAGTCACAAAAAGAAAAAAGATAACCCACACGTGGTTGCCCCATATACTCTCACAAACAACACAGGCTCACAAAGATAAAGGAGAAAATGACTTCTATAGATCTCAACTTACTATGCATTTAAATACATTATAAAAAATAATAAGCTCACTTTCAATTCATGCAATTACTCATATCAAACATATTTAAAGTGTAACATATAACATTGCAATAGACTTAAACGATCATACATGCAAAAAGGATTGCACAAAGATGTACATGTAATAACCCTGTTTACTCTTAATAAACTTCACTATGGTCATCATCGACCTAATAGCTACATTCGCCTCACATCTCACATATTCTTTCCTTATATTATCCTTTCTAGAATAGTCTCTTTTAACATGTCCAAAATACTTTAGTTAAAAGATCTCTTAGTTTTCATACTTGCCTTAAACTTACATTTACCATAAAAAGGTTTATAAAAAATTTTTGTTTTTCCAAATTGAAAAATCACTTTTCCATTAGAAAAATACGACTCAAAATGTGTTAAAAATTTTTCAAAAAATAAACAAAACACAAAATGCAACCAACAATGACCACAAGCAAAGTAAAGACATAATTCACATAGAATATTTAAACAAATTTTCTTAAGGTCATGTGCAATTCTAAAAGTGTAGAAATAAATTGACAACAAATTCACAAAAAATTCAAAGCAAATAATTAATAAATAATTCATAGGTCTAGTTACAGGCAATTGTTATCTTATACAGTAACCCTAAACCTAATGTCACGAACACGATAAGTTCTAATGTGAAAAGTAAATGACCATCTTACACAATAATCTTAAATGCATAATAAAAGGAAAGAGCACGATACCAAGCGGATTCACCGCTTTAGGGCTACTATTATTTACCATAAAGCCTCCAGCAACTACGACAACACCCGACACCTAAATGTTCAAGGGCAAAATCATCCAAATTTCACCATATCGCTCAAAATAGAAAACGTACTCCACTGTGGGTCCGCCATACCACCAGCAACATTCTATCTTTTGGAATCATCACTGGAAAATCCATTGCGCGTTGCCTGTGCCTTCATCGTCTCTGTGCATGGCCTTTATGTGCCACCATGCTGAAGGCCCAGTGCCGCCATGCACGAAACTAGTCGCTTTGCCTTGGTCTGCTGAACACCATTGTGGTGTCGGTTTCTCCAACCGGCCATTGGTTTGGCCAAAAAACAAAGAAATAAATTTGATAGCTTTGATTTTCTTTTGCACAGTTTCCATTCAAGTTTTCTACAGATTTTCAGTCTCCATTTGACCACTTCAAGCCAGTTTTTTGCCCAAAAAATCATAGATTTCTCATCAACATGTACTGTGATAGCATTTCTTGTGCGGATGCTTCAAGAAATCTTGAATCCGAGTTTAAAAAAACTATCAAACGAACAACTCAAGGGTTGCTCGACCCACAATTTGTACTCTTTGGTTGCATCTCTCACCCACTTCAGTTGCCTTTTACTAACCCGCAAATGATGCTAACGGTGGTTGTGACTACAATAATGAGGAAATGATGAAGTAACAATGGTTGAATCTCTCAAAACTCACCCTAAAATTCGGTTGTCCCCTTTATTCCTCCATCCATTGCACCCACACGCACTAGACATGCTGCAAAGAAAAGGCAATTACATAGCATTAGGTTACTTCCAATATTGGGCCATGACACACAAATGAGCCAACCCAAAATCAAGGCAAATGGGCTACCAATAAATCAAAGCCTAAACCGACCAACATGCCAAACTAACCAAATTCAAAACCCAACACTGTTAAATAAAGCAATGATGCTAATGCTTTTCCATGTTTGTAGCATATTAAAGATGTATGATGCATCGAATTGGGAGGTATGATGGGCTATTCAACTACTATACGTAACTTGTACGTATGAAAGGGTTTGTCATGTTAACACAGACAAATTAAAATTTCTAAGTTGCTATTTGACTTTCATTTTTTAAAGTTTATTTTTTTTCAAACTCATTTTTAATAACACATATTATGGGATTCACAATTTTTATTAATTTTTTAATCAATTTTTATCAAAAATTATTAAAAATATAATATTTATCCAGACCAAATAGGGGCTAAGTGTGACATGACTTGGGGTGTGTTTGGATGTTTAGTTAAAGTCAGTAGTGCTTATTGATAAAAAAACAACCTTCTTGAGCTTGTTTGCATAAACTTAAAAGATCTACTTATGTAACTATTCTTGCATATTATAAATATGAATAAATAATTGTTAATTGATATTAAAAATAAAAAAATTATTTATTATAAAAATTTTAAAAAATGGATCCCTTCAACCATATTTTGATGGACCAACTAACAACGTAGTATTTTAAGTTACACTGACACGGTTATTTAGAACGTGTGATTTACCCCATAGACCAAACTTAGTTCCTGTTTGGTTTAATTTAAAAAGTAAAATAAAATTTATGTTACAATCGAAATTTTAATCATATATTTTATGAGACTCACAATTTTCAATAAAATATTTTATCACTTTTATCAAAATTTATTAAAATTCTTATTTTTTTTTATCTAAATCAAATACGAGTTTAATTAAAAGGCATATATTCAAAATGATAAAAATTCTAAATTCCTATCTTATCAAGTACGCCGGGTTGTTGTATGGACTTTACTTTGATGCGAAACTTGATGTTGTCGTCTAGTCATACTTTATGCTTTGTTTTGACCCTTGAACTTTGAATTTTGATCTTAATGTCAAACCATGCTTATATATTACTATTTATTGTTTGTTACATAATTGAAACTACTCAAAGATCTCTTTAAAAGGCTACTCTATATTGGAATAACCTCCCCATAGTAATAAAAAAATTTAACTTGCACCAATTATAAATAAGAAAAAACTAAACATAATAACGAGTTATAATTTTTCAATGTTTCGTCTTAAGGAACTGTCCCCTCCATAATGATAATTATCTGTATATTGTAAAAAATATATGGTACCTTAAATTAAATGTTAAGATGATTTTGCATATTTTAACACTACATAGATACATAACTAGTTTTTTTAATACTATTTCTATCTCTTTTATCAGTGTTTATTCCTTAAATTTGACATGTCCATAATTAATTATTAATGTAGTTTTAAAATTAGTTTGTCCCAATATTATGACTATAAGGAGATTTATATGTAATTGATTTAAATATACGTATGACAGTACAACTTATTCGTCCAAGACTGTACGGAATGACAATGTTCATACTTTATTCTGTGCCGACCAACAAAAGTTGGAACAGCGATGTGTTTTCTTTATAGCCTAGAAAAATATTTAGAGTCCCAATTCTAAATCAGTTTCTATCTATCTTTCTCGTTAAGTCTTGGTCGTCGTCCCAGTCTCGGACCGTACTCACTTTCCGGCCGGCAAATTCAGTGGCTGATTTCAAGCGACATCGATTATCAGACGGTTACTATCATTTTGCTGTGATCTAATTAAAATGGTAATTTTCTAGCCTGCCTCATATGATCTTTTGATGTATATAATTGCCTTTTCAGACTCTACTGAGTTAAATGAATGACTGATTATTTCATGTAAAAAATGCATTTTGATTAATTATATATGCGTGGGTTTAGGACTAATAGAAGGACAAATGCTGATTATTTGATTGATCTTTGTGACTCCAGATTTTGATACATCACCATTTGCATCTTTTAAGTGCATGTTTGGTTAATTGCTTTAAATAATTTACCTATAAGTGATTATATTTATCTGTAAATTAGAAAATTTCAAGATAATTTTTTTTGTTCAGTTGATGTTAAAATTACTTATTTTAAAAATAGTTCTTAGGCTTCCATTTTTGCTTCTACTTTTTATAGAAGATCTTCATGATATCGCTACCTTAGGTCAGCTTTCTCTAGAAGTTTTTCTAGAAAATTATTCAAATATGCTAAAAAACTATTTAATTTCAAAATTAGCTTTTAACTTTTATAAATCTTGTGAAACGGGCTCTTTCTGTATTAACGAAGTCGGTAATATTTTTTACTCAAAAGAAGTGATATCTTGAAGATTAATGCTACATGGCACAAGTGGTTCTAGAGCACCAATTTGGATGGTTAAACTTTTGAGAAATGTTATGGGTACATAATTTTTATCCATAATGGTTCACATTAATTATGTACCCATATACTTATCCTAAACTTTTTAGATGTTATAGGACCATGCATTTAAATAAATATATTATTTATTAATGTTACGCAATTGTCATTTAGACTGGTACTAACGTAATAAATAGGATTACTCATTTGATTTTTAAAAATTAATTACAGTACTGACAGAAACTCCATTATAAACCACAAAGTTTTGATCGAAATTTAGGAACACAGTTCACATGAAAAGATTTGAAGATCGAGAAAATGGGAATTCTGCAAAGTATCTTCAGGTTCTTGGGCAGTAATAGAGAAGATGATGAAAGTTCAGCGGCACTGTACCCTTTCCCTGATCATTACCGAAAGCCCTTTAATGGAGGTTCTCTTCGTGAGTCATTGTGTAATATTTTCAAGAATCTACATTTTAGGATAGAAATTGAATCGCATGTTAATGTTGATACTTATTCCCTTCCTTCAGATTTAGTGTTGCAGAGGGACTACTCAAACTCAAAAAATGAAGTATATGCTGATGCTGCATGGCTGCAAAAACCGCCAGTTTCTTCTACAATCCGGACCGAGTCCGTTGAGGATGAAGACTCGAACTATATTAAACAGTTGGATGTGATAATTGATGTACCCACATGTAAATGCTCTCTTGCCCACAAAAACGCATTTGACGTAGTGGATTCTGCAGTTTTTATTGAAAACGAGAAGAATCAACTAGGCCCGAATAACTCTGGAGAGAAAGTTGAGGAAGAAAAGGTGATAAAAGGTTTGGTGGCAAAAGGAAAATGGATAAAACATTATAATAGTAACCACAGGATACTGCTTGTGGGTGAAGGAGACTTTTCTTTCTCTGCTAGTTTGTCTGTGGCTTTTGGTTCTGCCCCCAACATTATTGCAACTTCTCTTGATTCTGTTGGTAAGAAATCCTCTACCTCCATTTGTTATTCGAGGCATTCATGTATATGATGATAATTTGTATGTCTTTGTGAATATTTAGGGTAATAGATTAATTAAATCAATTCGGTTAACAAATTTTTTATTGTCCCATTTGAATAAAGATTAATGAAAAAAGTGTAATGAATCAAGAGATCAATGATATACTGTTGAAAATCTTGTGCAAACCTCATGTTTTTAACGCATTAATGCCATTCCTAGAATATGACATCCATCGACTAGGATGCACCAAGAGAGATTTTGTATGTAATATTTGACCGTGGGGCTCCCCTTGTTGTTTTTACTTGTTTTTATATATCAAGATTTGTGTTACATGTTTGTGGGATTTTCAGATTTTCTGAAGAAAAATTATAAGCATGCAATGTCCAACATCCAGAAGCTGAGGAGTAGAAAGTGCATTGTCATGCATGGGATTGATGCTACCAAAGTTGCAAGTCAACACTTGTTTGGAGGAATGACATTTGATCGGATAATTTTCAACTTTCCCTTTGCTGGATTTTTCGAGGACTTATCTCGCGAGGCTACCCTAAGGTTAGTCAGTTATCATTATTTTTTTTTATAAATCTTTCGGTTAATTATTTTTTTATCTTTATAAATCATTTAAGACATCTTTTCTCTTTTTCTATAGAAAGCACAGAAGACTAGTGAGTTTGTTTCTTAAAAATGCTAAAGAGATGATCGGTGAAAATGGTGAAATTCACATTTCCCACAAAACCAATTATTTTCATATAGAATGGAAGTTAGAATCATTGGCTTCTTCCCACGGGCTTAGGCTCATTGAGGCTGTGGAATTCGATCAATCAGATTACAAAGGTTATAACACAAAGCGTGGTTTTGGGGGTAACAGGAATTTCAATTGTTACCCTAGCAAAACCTACAAGTTTGGTCTTAAAAGGGCACAAGTTCAGCTGCTAAGTTAGTTACTTTATTCGAAAGAAACAGAAAAAATACATTGACAGTGTTGTGTAAATATTAACTCTAATTCGCGAGTGATTAAACAATGGGACAATGTTGAATTTGGTGTAGTCTTCTAATTATGTCTAATGTGTTGAAAGTTGACCTATTTTGTGAGACCAAACCTTATCATCTCCTTTTTAACAGGAAGTTCCAAAATATTCTTAATGTATTTTCCCGTAATATAAATTTTATGAAGTCGCATTGTTCTTGGTTCTTTTATTGAGAAAACAATTTGTATTTTAGTTTGTAGAAAAGGTTAAGCCCTTGTTTGATGTGGATTGAAATTTTGATTTTAATTCAAGTCAAAGTGACCAATTAATCTTAGTCACAAATTACCGAGATCCAGATTTTTCAACCTTACATTTTATCAATTTTTATGAAAATGTATTAAGATTTTGATTTTATTCCCCATCAAATGGGGGTTAAATAATTTTGTAGTCAATGGCTTGATATCTTAGGATGTGCAATTCGAAGTAGCCTTGATATTTTGATAGAAGAGTTCTCGCTTTTCAGTGTAGAATTAAGCTCCCACTTGTCCCCCATTATTTTCCATTAAATAATAATTTATCTTTCTCTCTTCTTATCAAATATACATTTTACAATAAAATAATAGTTGTCATTCATGGTTGTATAAATAACGTTATTGCATTTAAGAATGTGTAACTGAGCTAAACATAGTTGCCACTATGATATGTCATAATATTGTACAATCAAATCTGACTAAATCCAAAATTACCATCAAATTGAGAGCATCTAGACCCCTCAAGCATTTAACTTGTGTATAGCATGATAATTGACATTTATAGGATTTCTTCTCTTCATACTTTCTTTAAATAATCAAGAAAATGACAAGCATTTGTTCATGTGATTAACTATAAGCCATGTCATATTGATGAAAATAGGAGAATTTCCAAAGTTCAATATTACGCCATTTATGTATTTAAAAAGTCTAAACTCACGTAGATAACCTGATATCAAAATGTGACAATTTTAATGCATAATATTAAGTTTCGTTGGTTGACATTATTTAAGTTTTACTTACTAATTCTTCTACATGTACATTGTGGTAGACATTAACTTCGATAAGATAGCAATCATGATCATTGATTTTAATCACTGTTTTGCGCAGAGAGTCGGGCCTCGCTAACAATTAGAAGAAGGTTCAGACGATTGTGTAAGGAACAACAACCTCTCGAGACAAAGTCCCAACGAGGGGTGCTTTATTTGCGAAGATGATGGTTTACAAGAAGCGAAACACCTCCAAGGGGCGCAAGCACACTGAACTTAGAAAGTAATTGACGATAAAAATAATGAATGAAAATTACATAGTTCTCCATTTGAGAATTTTGATTTCGATCCGTTTCTTCTATATCGTCTTTTCTTTTTATACTTCTTTGACGGTTTTTCTTTGTAATGCAGTTTGAGGAACCGTTGGAAAACTGTTTATCGCCCAATAATCTCCCACTTTCTCCATGATAGATGGCTTGTCACTAAATGGATGTTTATCGCTTTGTAACCACCCACTTCTCCCATGATGGATGATATGCTAAAATCGTCTTTAACCGTTGCTCTTGGATCGTGGAATAAACTGCTTTCGTAACAGTCACTTTAACAGTATTATGCTCGCTTGAGTCTTGGGAATTCAGCCTGCTTGGGCGTTCTGCAAGCTTGGGCGATAAGAATCACCCCGATTTTGAGCGACTTATCAGCTTGAGCGATATGGCCTCCGTTAATGATCTTGTTTACAGGTACTATTTTAGGACTCTTCATGCTCTCTCTTGGGCCCATCCTTCAAGCTTCCTACTTGGGTTCCCGTTTTTGGACCATTTAATTGGGCCTCCGAATTATGTATCAACGGTTACCCCCCAAATATGGCAAAATTAATATCAATTATTAATTTTATGCCATATTNTTAATGATCTTGTTTCCGGGTACTGTTTTAGGCCTCTTCATGGTCTCCCTTGAACCCATCCTTCAAACTTCCTACTTGGGTTCCCGTTTTTGGACCATTTAATTGGGTTTCCATTTTATGTATCAATAATTACCCCCCAAATATGGAAAAATTAATATCAATTATTACTTTTATGCCATATTTATTCTTCAAGACTCCCGCGACTTTTAAAATTAAACAAGGAAAAACGGGCTCAATCATTGCTTGGTCGGGCAGTGACTTTATGTATTCGAAGAGCAAGTCACCCCTATAAACCAAAT
>CAIGRP010069219.1:0-10289 GCA_903798385.1 Fraxinus cuspidata
GTTCTGTGCTATTTACCCTTTTTTAAATTTTTGTAAATGTATATATATTTTTTATTTTTTAAAAATCATCAGTTCCATCTTGGTTCAACCTTTTGACCATTGACTCTTTCTCTTTTCTGGGTCGATGGCCGGTTCGATTTTAAAAACATTGGATTTGCCTATTTTTCCGATGGCATTGTGATCTTTGTAAGAAATGGTAATTTATTGCCGTATTTGATAGGACCTTTAAGCAGGCTCTTGCATTAACTGAAGTTGGTATAGTTGCTTACTCATAGCGAGAAATCTAGACCGGACGATATATTTTGGGCTATTAGGTTTTTGCCATTGGTGCAATGTCACCTGCGAAACTAGTGGATTTAGAATCAGGTTGATGTTTGGGGTGTATGACTTCCTATTAAGAGATAAAATCACACATCGAATAAAGATGAAAACATAAATCACTTTATAAATGTTGGCATCACTCTTCTCAATAACGTTAACATTTAAAAATGGAACTCCAAGATTTAATATTTTCAAGTTTATACTCACTGCAATATTATACTTGATAAGCACTTTTTTTTTTAGTAAGTGTATTGTTTGAAGCATTATACCATGTTACGATTGATTCTTATGTTTAGACATTTCATACACGAATTGTTTGTGATAATGCATAGCCCTTGTTTGATTCAGCCAAAATAGTTTGTTAATATCTCAATCAAAATCAATAATTAACTTTAACCATACATTTTATCGTCACAAATTTTATCAACTTTTATCAGAATTTACTTAAAAAATAATTTTTATTTAATTTAAATGTGGGTTTAGTTTTAAGTAAAATGATTGAAGACTGGCACGACTCCGTCTTTGGGATTGAAGTCGTCATTGTAACATATTGGAGTCGTCATTGTGATGGGATGGGGACGTGGATGATTCTCCTTATGTGCACATCTGCATTGTAATTTTAAGCTCAAGGATAATCCCACATGTACTAGGGAAAATTCAATGTACATGTAGCACGGTTTTAAGCTTAATTCTACGTTAAATTTTCTTGACAAATGGATTTTTTGACTTTCAATTTTGGTACCAAATGATTTATCAGGATGATTTGACTGTCAAAATTTCTCGTGTGATATATAATGACCGTAAAATAATATTTTAATGTTTAACGATAATGCACTAATTTTCTAAAAAAAATAATAATAATAAAAAAAGAAAGAATAAATAAATAAATAAAATAAAATGCCAGCTGGGACGTGACCACGTCTTTAAAGAGTCTCTATCCAATGGTACATCGCCACATCGCTGAATCATGGATTGACAAAATTGCCACCGACTTAAAGGAAATATTGCACCTTCGATACCCACCATATTGAAAATGTAACAAGTAGGTCTTCATCTATATTTTTGGCTCAGTCTTCAATCTTTTCAGTTTTGTAATATTCGATTACCCTCATGATTTTACCTTATGTTTAAATAATAAATCAATTTTATTTTTTAAATTATGAATCTAATCTTATTTTTAATTATACAAAAATTAGTTAAATATGAACAAAAATTAAAATTAAAGAGAAAAATTCAACTTGTCTAGCCTTCCATTGGTCACCACCACCTCTCAATAGCTTAATTTTTTTTTTTACATTTAATTAAATGACAAAGGTAAAATCTTATATTTTTTAATAAAAAATTTGAGTTTCTAATCAAAGATAAAGATAAAATTGTATTTTATGGATTCGAGTACCACAAAATACGAAGTTTGGGACTTGATCTTGAAAATACAGTAGAATAAAACCCTGTATATGAGAATGAGATCACATATAAATGGTTATTTGATTTTCAATTCTGCGATCTGCTAAGCATTCCGAGCTACGATTTCTTACTTTCAGTATGGCAGCTCCATTCTTTTCTGCAGCTTTTCAACCTTTTGTTTATCAGGTAATCGATATATAGGGTTTTAAATTTTGGATTATTATTTTGTTTTAGTCAATAATTTTTGTTCCCTGTGTATTCAATGATGTTGATCAAATATGTCTTAGAATTGAAAGTGGTGGAATGAATTTACTGTTTTCTGTTCAGGGATGTAAAGAATTATTATTTTTTAATTGTCGTGTGTTTGAACTATGATGAGAGCTCGTGATTGCTTTATGTTTATGGGTTGTGATGATCGCGTGCCTGAACTCAAAAACATTTTTTTATTTTTTTTAACTGTGTTTTGAACTTTAACTTGCTCATGTGGCTGAATTTTGAATTTTCTATTACCAATGCCACTCTTGCTCACGAATGAGTACATGAGAGTTAGGCAACTATTCCTGTTTTTTGCCTTGTAATTTGTACTTGAAAACTTCTCTCTTCTCTGATTATAGTTGGTACTATTAATGAGTTCATTGTCATGGTCGTTCGGCAAGTTGTAATATTAATACTTTGTCTAATTTTATGCACAAGTGAGTGATGCACACTATTGTATCACTAACACTATTTTGGGATTCCAGTGGAAATTTTGAAAAAAAATAAAATTGAAACCAATATTTTACCAGCTTGATTAATTATAGGCCAAACCAGCTGGTTAGCAATTAGAACTTTTATCATAACTCTTACTGATGTGAAGAGGAAAAGGAAGTAAGGAAGGAGACGAGTAAATGAAATTTTTATTCCATTAATAATTAAATTTTTGTAGTTAATAGATAGTTATTTTTGGCCACTGAGTAACTGAAATTTTCCATAATTTCCCCATTATAGCATTCATTATGAAAATCAAGGAGTGACAATAGGTCATGCTAGACTTGCTACTGTACTAAGTGAGTGTATGTCATGCTTGTTCAACAATGTGTAACATTGTGCTGTCTAATTTTATGCATAAATGAGACTAATGCATACAATTGTATCACTAACGTTATTTGGGGCTCTAGTGGAAATTCAGATTTGTTTTTTACTTGTCTGGGATTTAGACCCATAAATGTATGAGCTTTAGGTTGTTTCCATCCTTTTATGGGCACATAGTGAGAAGTAGTGCCTTAACCTGCATAACCTGTAATTTAGGAATAAATTAAAACCATTTTGGTTCATATGGATTTTAACAGAAGAAGCATTGCTTTGTTTATTTCTATGTTAATTTGGTAATTATCTCCATGACCAATTTCTTTTTCTTTCCTGGAGTGGTTATCGTCGCTTGTAATTGCTCATGGAAATTGTTTTATAGAGCCCACAAGATGCTGTTACACCTTTTCAGATTTTGGGCAGTGAAGCTCAGATAGTTCAGGTACTTTCAAATATTTCTTTCTTGTTGCTGGAAGAGGTTCAATTTTCTATCTAATTGAGGTTTCTCCCATATTTTATTCTCCTCATTAGATAATGTTGAAACCTCAAGAGAAGGTGATTGCAAAGCCTGGTATGTTACTTTTTATTTGTTTCTTAATATACAACCATGTTCCAGTTCACACTGAATGATTGAAGCTTTCCCTTGATTTCCTATGTTGATTCCCTATTAGTTTTACATATCTAAAATATTTAAATGTAACTCTGCGATTGGGCATACTTATATCTTTTGGCTAAGAAATGCTATGAGCAGGTGGGTGCCATTGAAACTTTTTGAGATTTACCCACTATGAAAATGGCTTTTGCATACTGGATTTAGTAAAAAAGTTTTTGAGTGCTATGGATCTGTTTAGTAGCTCTTGAATTTAAATAGTAAGTATGTGGACTGGGAACGAATGAAGCTTCTTAGAGCATATGTTTGTTTGATCTCAGCTTGCCTATTTTGAGGATGTGCTGAATCTCTGTCTGCAATCCTGATGACAAGGCAGAGTGACTAAGTTTCATTTTGGATTTCTTTCTTTCCATGACCATAAGCTAACAGATCAGTTTGTTCACTTGTTTATGAATAAGAGAAACAAGAGATAGGCTCTATTCAATTATATTAAAACCAAGTCTGTACAAATAGAGAAGTAGGGAAGAGGATAAAATAAGAATTTGGATCACCTTGAGTAGCAAGAGGTCAAGTTCAGGAAAAAAAGTATGCATCCAAACATATTTAGGGTGTGTTTGAGCCACATTATTTTGAAAGAATGTATTTTGGAATAGTAGATTGATGGAGAATGTGTGGTTGAAAAAGAAGTAAAACTTATTGATGTGATGGAAAATAATTGAGCCACATTATTTTGAAAGAATGTATTCTGATATAGTAGATTGATAGAGAATTTGTGGTTGAAAAAGAAGAAAAAGTTATTGATGTGATAGAAAATATTATTTTATTGAAGAATGTGTGGTTGAAAATGAGTAGATGAATGAGAATGAAAATTTTAATGTGGCTCAATCAGGGGCTTAATGGCATTAAAATAGAAGTTAGTTCTCTAAGGTTGGATCATGATAGATGGACTTGATTTTAATATTAAGAAGCCCATGCAACCCTTTGCTTTTATTTACAAGACAGCATGATTTTTATTAATCTTAGCTGGAATTTAGAAATTGATCCAAAAAAGGGGGAACATGGATGGCTTCAGGTGAAGTATGTGTTGTACTTGTTGTAATTTCAGGACAGGACAATGAAATCTTAGAGCGGGGTGGGGATGAAACTATATGATATCTATTAATATTCAACTTTTTTGAGGGATGAGATCCGGATCCTCGAGTCTAAGTTGTTTTGGGGGTAATGCATTTGTTTCCTAGTCAGTATGGTATGATCAGATTAGCTAACTGCATTAAATTTTCCTTGTTCCATTTTTATTCAGTATGGTCATACCGTACAGGCGTCAGATATTTATGAATTAATGGAAAATATTGAAGGTCTCATACGTAACATATATTCGTGACTCTCCGTCACCCATTTAATGAAATTATTCACGTGTTATCGAAGCAAAGATATTGAGTTCAAGCCTCTCCGTCATTCATTTAATGAAACTGTTCACTTGTAGGGCTTTATTGAAAAAATTGAACCTAGCGCATGTTGAAGAAAAGGTATAAATTATATACACATGGCCATTTCCAGCCGCTTAAACTTTTAGATCATGTGATTTAGCAAATCCGTTTTCCTCAATCTACAAGTCTTCTATATCAATGTTCATATTTTCATTAGAAATGCATTAGGTGCCTGTTCCATAAGTAGAATGGCATGTCATTATAATCCATTTGAGATAAATATATTTCCATTTTTAATTTTTAACTTATTTAAAAAAGTATGGAATTTTACCATGACCATTCTTATGACTTTTTCTACTTCCACATCATTTTGAACATTCTGTAAATTAAATGCTGATAATGAAATAGGGGTGGATAGAATTACAGATTTATTAAGAGATCCTTAGAGGCAGATCAATCTTATGCTCATAAAGCACAATAGCTGAAGAAAGAGTCTCTGTACTTTGTCTTATTCAGGAAGCTTGTCTAATCCCAGCTCTGTTGACTTGGTAATTTAAAGGTCGAATAAGCTTTTAGTGAGTAAAGTATGGGTAGTTCTTATGCTTTCGCTTAAGTCAGTAGTTACCTACATCTATTTTTCCACTTTTTGTTTCCCTTGATTGTTTTTCTATTTTCCACTCCTGTGTGCCTTTTATGTCTGGATTTTTTTGCAGGAACAATGTGCTACATGTCTGATTCTGTCCAAATGGAAAATGTTTATGCTCCTGAGAATGAAGCAGGTGTGTTGCAGTGGGTTTTCGGAAAAAGTGTGACTAGCATAGTTATCCAAAATAAAGGTTCAGCTGATGGATTTGTTGGAATTGCTGCACCTTCTCTAGCAAGAATTATCCCGGTTTGCGTCATTATTCAAATATTGATTCACTAGGCAATTCCATAAAGTATGATTAGATCTTACTAAAATGTTTCCTGTTTTATGTTACTGATCTACATTTATTGTGCAGATTGACTTGGCAATGTTTGGTGGCGAAATGTTGTGCCAGGTATCAATCATTGGCAATCAAATTGTTTAGTATTTTGCTCAAAGTTTTGGTTCGAGTATATATTACCCCTTCCCCTCCCCACTCTTCCTAGTTAACTGTCATTTTGATTGGAGTATGACTGTTGATATTGTTTTGTAGCCAGATGCATTTCTCTGTTCAATTAATGATGTCAAAATCAATAATACGGTTGACCAGAGGGCACGTAATGCTATTGCAAGTGCTGAGGTGAGACAACAAGATTTCTTGCCTTTTGTCCTTTACCTTGTAGAAAATCATGAATATGTTTGTAAAAGTGAGGCATAGTTGATTGTTAAGTCAATTACATCTGCAGGGATTTTTGAGGCAGAAGATATCCGGTCAAGGACTTGCATTTGTAGTTGGGGGTGGTACTGGTATGTTTTATTAAATTCCTTTCACTATAAAACACTTTTGGGCTTTTCAGTAGAGCATGTGACTTTGACATTAAGTTGATGTAATCTTGCATATTATCTTCCAGAATTGTTTTCTTATAAATAGTGACAGAGTGCATGCATTGTGAGTTGAGGTCCTCTCGAATAGAATGTCACTTAAATGAACAAAAGAAAGGAAATCCAAAATAATTAAATTCTTTTTCCTCTAAAAAAGAATGTCGTTAACACGAGCAAATTGAAGGAAATCCAAAAAATTATATTAGTTTTTCTTTTATTTTGTTTGTCTTATAGTATAGATGACAAAAATAAAGTGGCTGCTGTTTCTTCTCTTTACTTTACTACTACTTACTGTTTTTATCATATTTTTCCTTCTCGAATTAGATATATTAAGAATAAATGTATGTGTAGAGAATATCGACATAGCTTCTACTCAGATCCACTGCAATATGATTTATTGAATTACTATGAAATTTTTCTTCCTTTGTATTTACTGTAAAGTTTGGCTTCCGGAACAGGTAATCCCTGTATGTTATCTATAACACTAAGTAATTCATCATAAAAGGAATGCACTTGAGAAATTCAATTATAGTATGTTAAGTAGTTTAACTGTAGAACGTTTTTGAACTTACGATATCAAAGGCTTGATCAGATTAATGTGTATTATTGTGGCTTGAAAATAAACTTTTACATAATGCCTGATAGTATATGTTTTTCATCTAAAACTCAAAATCTAATTTGATGATAATTTATAAATGTAAACTTTGTTAACATAATACATAAAGAACAAAATGTTGTTGACCACAATAAAATGAGGTTGTTTAGAAGACACGTGGTGGCATACTAAAATGCATAAGAAGGGTATAAACAAATATAGCTAGATTTGACTAAATGTTGCATAAGCCATTGCTATTTATGGAGTTAATTGCAACTAGTTGTTTAAAGATAGTAAAGAAAACTCCATGTAAAGGTTAGTCTGATCAAGAAGCCAGCATCTCAAATAGGTCCCTTACTCATCTCTTTAGAATGTCTTTCAAATTGCTTGTATAATCAGTGTACTGGAATATAGCTTTTACTCTTAAAAATCTCATTAAAATCTGACACTTATCTCAAGGGCAATGAGTAAGTTTGCAAATATGAGTTATTATATTTTAGGTGAATAGCAAGTAGATTTCATTGTTGACATTTTTAGAAACATCATACATAACCTCACATTTTGTTGATTCAGGAAAATTTACAGGGACCACTTTCACGATTCCTATAGTTGATACAACCTTGCATAATATGTTCTTGCATTTTAGGTTTGTGTTTTTGGTGTTTGCCCTGGAGTTCTTTCTCGACATGTAAATAAGTTCATAATGTAAAGTGTTTTTAAATCCTCAATTTTTCTGTGAAATGAGGGTCCTTTGGACCAGTTACATATTAGAAAAGGGGGGTTGGAGAAGTCCTTGCTATGTTTTATCATTCTGGCATATTCATGTGTTTGCTTATTTTCCCAGTTGTTCAGAAAAATCTTGATGTGGGTGAAGTACTCTCTGTTGATGTGTCAAGCATTGTTGCCTTGCCAGCATCAGTTAATGTACAGATCAAATATAATGGTCCCATGAGAAGAGTGGTGTTTGGGGTGAGCTCTCCTTGTCCTCTTTTACTTCGCCAGATATAATTAATGCATTTAACTCTTTTGTAGTTACTAGAATCATTTGTTACTTGTGACTTCATAATTATTTCAGGAAACATTCTCTGGTTTTAGTTTAGAGTTAAATTTTCTAAATTATGTTTGCACTAGGTCATGAATAGTTCTTCTGCAAATGTATTATGCAATTGCTAACACTTTGTATCAAATAGATGTTGAATTTGTGTCTTGTGATCTAGGGTTTGGGGTTTTATTTTAGATCTAAGATAAAATAATTCTGGGTATCAGAACAGAGTTGACATTTAGTGCTGATTTATCCCTTTTTTGAGACAAACTAGGAGAAAAATATTGCTATTAAGGGATTTATACCAAAATTGAGGATTTCATCTCTTTTAGAAATAAAGATGGTTATAGGAGTATATCCATACGGGCTTCTGGAACTGAGGGTGTCCTCTCTTGGAAGTCATAAATCAAATTTTCAGTGTAGAGTTCTCTTCATATGCCTGAGAGGACAACCATAAAAAAGAAAGAGGAGATAGAAAAGAAGTAGAGTAGAGGGAAAAGGGATTACAAGTTTCTCTTCAGCAAGGAAAGGAAAATAGATTATTTCTCTTCCATTTTTTTAACTCTTAACTCTCAAAGGTTAGCAAATGCTGTAGTACTTCACATATAAGAGAATAGAAGATAAGGTAAAACAACAAAGGATCAAAAAGTCTGCTTCGAGACGATAGCTGGAGTTTGAAAAATCTATAGATATAGAGCACAGCTATGCATGAGCTGCTGTGCACATTATTAGAGATTCATTTAGTGCTTGCTTCTGACCACTCAGTTAGAAAATAATTCTACATGCAGGGAGGTCTTGTGACTAACTGATAATAAGGGGAAGCGAATTGGAGAAATGCATTAAATCGTCCTTGTTCTTGTTTTTCATTAAGATGCCTGTGAAAATTCCAATAAGGTCTCTAAAATAAGTTTAGCTGAGGGTAGCAGAGAGCTCCATATAGCAGACCTTTAACTTGGATTATACCAACTTTTCTTTTTGTCATGTTAAAATGTTTGTTTAGTCTCAGTTTGGCATCCTGCTCTTTTTCTTCTCTCTTTGTGGTAGTTTAGTTTTTTCGTAGAAATTTGTTAAATATGACTTATACGTTATAATGACATCTGAGTATTTATCTGAGTTAATAGATTATGTCTTTGGTTTCATAATGTTCTTGGACTTTGGAAAAATTTGAGAGAGGTGTGGTTTGACTATAGTGTGGATTCTGTGCTGCCTCTTCTTTTGCTTTGTGCAGACGGCTGCAATTTTACGTACATATTTTTGTTCTTGCAAGATTTATTTACATTGGCATTATATCCAGTTGCATGTTTGGTCAACAGTTGGTGAATTTGGTTGAAAAAATAGTCATTCGTGTCAGTGTTCCAATACAAACTTTCTGGACTATAATTAAATTTCGCCCATGTTTCGATTTGAAAAATCATATTTTTAGTATATTTGAAATGAAATGTATGGTTGAAAAGTTGATAAAAGTTGTGGGTCGTATGAAATGTGTGGTTAAAATTAATTATTGACCTTGACTTAAATTATTATCAACTTTTTTAATTGAACCAAACATAGCTTAAATTGTCTCTGTTTGTAGTTACAAATATACATAACCTCTGTTCGTGGTTACTAAAAAGCTAAGAATTTACTTTTTCTATCCGGTCAAACATTAAACATTAATTTCACCCGCACATTCATAAATACTACCCATTTATTATTCATGCATTTAGTCGGATCCATTACCGTTTCTCCTAAAAAGTTACTAATAATTTTAGACGAACATAACTTTAATTCACTAGCTTTTCTAATAACGCTTGCTTGTAGAATCCATCCAACAATCGTAGCTAATTGATTGCATATTGGCTGACTTAGCTTTTTATGCATGTGTGCTCTTATAGCAGAGTAAAACTCAAGTTGTTTTGCCAGATTTACAAATCTTTGACTGGCTTGTTCCTGACAAAACTTAGACCGTATTTAAATCGTCCTGAGACACAAAGCTCCAGATTTCATCCCATGAACTTTTAACTCCCAAAATTTCATGCCTAATTAATCAGTAATTATTTGCATTTGTTTTTGGCAATTTCGATTTGTGCTGTCAACGTTGAAGCCTCGTACTTCAACTTTATTTCTTCTCATGCAGGGTGAAAATTTGGTAACTGCTGTTCTAACTGGACCTGGTATTGTCTTTATTCAAAGTATGCCCTTCCATCGGCTTTCTCAACGCATTGCTAGGTGATTTCTCCTTACTCACCCCCCCCCCCCCCCCCCCCCCCCCCCCCCCCCCCCCCCCCCCCCCCCCCCCCCCCCCCCCCCCCCCCCCCCCCCCCCCCCCCCCCAACAAG
>CAIGRP010069220.1:0-16237 GCA_903798385.1 Fraxinus cuspidata
AATAAAGAAAAATTTTAAATTTACGTGTAATATTATTTTATTAAGTATGTGTGATTAAAAAATAAGAGAGAAAATATATATTTTGAAAATAATATGGACAAAACAAAGGCTTAATATAAATTTAAATCAAAATTTAAATTTAAATTAAAGTCAACATCTAATTTTAATTATATATTTCATACGATTCGCAATTTTTCAACCGTGCATTTCATCAACTTTCATCAAAATTTACTCACAATTTGATTTCACTCCCATCAAATAAAGCACAGTCATATTACACGTTATAAAAGTAAGAATAAATTACATAAAAATATTATTGCAGCTAATTTCCATTTTGCATTAACACGATAAGAAAATATTGGATAATAATATTTTGATATTACAAGAGGGTTGAGTCGTTTTTTGGGTCCAATGCGACACTGAAACTGACCAAGTCCGTTTGGATGAATTGATGTCTAAATAAACCCAACATTGCTGCTGAAATCAAATCGATCCAAACTGATTTTGATTCGTGCCAATTCAATTCCACAATTGTTTCCATCACCCATCTCTGGCTACCATATTTCTTACCAAAAAAATAAAGATAAATAATAGTCAAAACTCTGAATCAAATGATCTCACATGATCCAGTACTAGTGTTTTTGCAATAGTCACACCAAGACGAGTCGGATACGCCTATTGTTTTAGGCTCGACTCCACGTACCACGTGAACTGGCTTGTTCTCATTTCAAAGAGGTGGGCTTGGCTCACTTCACGAGATCATCCCACCTCACAACTCCATATTTTTTTTGTTAAAATTTGTACTTTCACTCTCTGAAATATAATTAGGACGTAAACTTTTAAAAAAGATGCAATAAATATTACAAAGTTGTAAAAACTCTAATCCTATTTATGAGCTTGGAACCGACTATGATACATATATATGATTAAAACTATATACGAATAAATATTTCTTGTACATTAAAAAAAAAAGTCAATCAATGCACAGTGATAAATATAAAATTTAGTGTACCAAAAAACTCTTGAAGGTTATACTTGTGAAATCTTTAGCAAATGCTCTGCCATTCGACAGTCTGCATCTTATGAGTCCTTCAAACATATTAGAACCTTAAATATATATTTTTTTAATCTGGTAGAACATTATAAATGCATTGAATGCAACTTCTAATGTCTATAGTTGACGCTAGAGGCATTAGTAGATAACATGTCATCAAAAATAATATCAATTTTATTTTTCATTTGGTTGTCACCATGCGAGAAGATTAAAATTATTTACGTCTTCTCGATTTAAAACATAAAGAATGTTCTATGAAAATATCTAGCTAACTCTGCGGGGATGTTGTTCCGCCTGTTACTACTAGTACCAAAAGAAAAATGGGGAAATGATGAACTTCCTACAATCATCGTACTTTTATAGACCAATACATCGTCATCAAGAAATGATGAAATTGAAAACAGTGGTGGTGGTGGTGGTGGTGGTGGTGGTGTCAAGATTTGAGATTCTATCTTAAAAGGTCAACATTATTAAGAGGAGAAACTCAAACTCTTATAAATTGGTCTATATTTTCATTTTTATTCGATATGAGATTTTATCTCTTAACATGTCCCCGCAAGATGGTGGCTCGTTTGAGCAAACCAATCTTGAAATTTGTGTGCTCAAATTTGTTTGAATCTTAATCGAATTGAATTGTTCGTTGGAACTTAATGGACTCTGATACCATGTTAAGATTTGAGATTCCATCATAAAAAGTGAACCTTATTAAAAAGAGTAGCTCAAACTCTTATAAATTGATCTATATTTTCATATTTATTCCATGTGAGATTTTATCCCTTCATAGGTGGTTCATTATTTCTATCATCTTTTTGGTAGCACGTTGTGA
Source organism: Fraxinus cuspidata (assembly GCA_903798385.1). Taxonomy (NCBI): domain Eukaryota; kingdom Viridiplantae; phylum Streptophyta; class Magnoliopsida; order Lamiales; family Oleaceae; genus Fraxinus; species Fraxinus cuspidata. The sequence goes on from CAIGRP010069220.1 coordinate 1,881, forward strand.
AACAAATTGTAAAAGGTAATATCTATATCATAGTGTGTAATGGGGATTGCAAACGTTAAATGAACATAAATTTTTTTTTGGCTAATATCTTTAACCTTAGAAATTAATAGGAGGGTCCACGATTGAATCTAGAAGGTATAAGCGAGTCCTCCTAATATTTGCATAATTTCATCTTCATGATAGCAATAATAGCAGAAAAACGAACAATCTCTATATTTATTAAATTTTTTTGCTATATTAAACAAATGAGTCAAAACAATAGGAGCTTAATTTGACATTTCGGGCGAGTCATATTGAGCATTAAGTTCTTATCTGTCGTTCACATTGAACATCAGTCGATGCAACATATGGGAAAAGAGTACAAAATGCTCGAGTGGGTTATATGGATGTTTCCGAGTATCGAGGGAAAGTCATAAGCGAGTTGTATGCATATGTCTATTCCAGTGATCGTGAATAATCACTGTTTTACTATGGAGATCGTCATTGTTGATTCTACTATATGTGTACGACTCCGATCAAACCTGTCTGGAATGGGGTCGCTCAAGCATATATGGAGCATGTAGCTGTAATCATCCCTTTGATGGCTAAACACAAGGAGGTAATTGTATAGGACATACTAGCCATCGTGCAAGATAGTCGAAATCGTAAATATTTATGAATTATTTAATTTGAAAAGTTAGTTTTTAGCTATACATTATTGAACTAACACATTATTATTTAATTCCATGGACGATTGTGACATGTTTGCAATCAAGTATAATGAATTTTTTAGTATAAAACATAAGGTTGATGGAATCAACCAAATCTGGATACAAAATTGGAGGAAGAAGTTAGCGAGTGTTTTGTATGAATTTAATTGTGATGTAAATATTGTATATTGTTCTATTCGAAAATGTAAATATTGATTATTTAATTTAAAGTCACTATATATTGTTTATTGTTTATTAAAAAAATGTAAATATTGTTATTTTAATTGTTTATTTAATTATGATCCGTAACAAATTGTATATTATTTTAATTGTATGAAAATAAAGTATGTGGACCTAATTGCAACTTTCTAAGAGTTGATTCGGAACATTAAATTGTGATCAAAGATTAATATTGATAGATTACACATCCGTCTAATTGTCATTTAGGAGAATCTGACTTATACAAAATTGATGAGTATGCCATGTTGCTCTGCACTTGCAGTACTTACGCGATTGAGAAAACTCACCGATAGATAGTATTCCATTTTTGTTCAATCCCCATTTTTGTTAGATAATCTCATGCTGGGAATGATTTGCTTTCTATTTCGACTATGAACTTATTTATTCTTCAACATTGTAAGCTTCTGCAGCTCTCCTAAACAATGAAACGACGCATTTGCTCTGATACCTAGTCTTCATGTTACTTTGTATATAGTACATACAATACCCATAATGTACTTAGGAAAAAATTTATGCGATACCATTTATTATAGACGACCCACAATCAATTACAAAGGCAAGATCTTCGACGTCCCTAATTACTTCCCTCAACTCCGTGAAGAACCAACTCATGGACAGATCATTCTCGTTATCGACTATGTCAAATGCAAAAGGGTAAATTTGGATATTAGTATCTTGACATGTAGTAATAATCAATTTGTCTTCGTATCTAATTTTAGGAGTTGTACCATTAACTAGAATTAGGGGTCGTATCGCATTTAAAAATCCCTGAATGCATTGTCCAAGAGCCATGAAGAAAAACTTGAAGCAATTCTCGCTCTTCGTCTCAATAAAAAAGTCGAGTCAGGATTAGTCGTCCCCATGTTATGGTAATACCTAACCAATTTATCATAACTCTCATCACCTGAACCCATTAAATCCTCCAACGCATATTCTTTGGCCTTTCAGGGCTTCGGTAGCTCATGGCCATTCCGTACTCTCAACGGACATCGTTAATGAAGTCTAAAGGTTTGTAGATCGTCTGTGGATCCTGATAAGTGTGTATTATCTGTCAACTAATAAACCATGCTCGGCCTTGTCTGTGATCATTTCGACAAATTTCCACTTCGCAAGTATGTTTCCGGGTGTACTTGCGAACTGCAAATAACTCATTCATGTCCATCTTTATTGTTTGCAAACGTCAATGGCAACTGTTGTCGACGCAGACATATTTGATAAATTTTTGAGATTTTGATGTTGAAGCAGATGAAAAGTAAGCGAGTTTTTATCTGTGTTGGAATAAACAAATAAAAAAATTTAGTTGATTTCGAATTTTTAAGTGGAAAGTGTTTGGTTTTTATTTGTTAACTAAAATGGTAGTATTGTCTTTTAAACAAAATAATATTTTGTAATTGTATAATATACTTAGGGGCATGTTTGTCTTTTGAAACCCAAAAAGCTACTGTAAAAATATGTAATTGCTCAAAATCCAAAGTGAAAATTAGGGGGTTTGACTAAACCAAATTAAAAAAAAATACCCACAAATAAATACAATATGCTTTCTGACTAAGCTCCCCATTCTCAATTGTTTACTTTTTCGTGGAGTGGTTTCAACATTCAAATGTAAGCTCAGAGTTTTTAATTTTTTCATCTCTTGGTATAGATTGTTTCTTAGTACCGATATTTCTGTAATTGGAGGGTCGCATGCTTGAAAAAAAATCGTAGATGAAGTATTGAAACTACTGAAGAATTCATTAACCTGATCATAAGGGTTCATGAATTCAGTGTAATCCATGATGACTTTTGTAGAAAATTTAGAATAAGCACAATTGATAAAAGTTAGGATTGAATAAATATTTGCAAAAAAGGAAAAAATAATATATATTGAAGAAATAGTGGTACAAGGAAAGTAGAGATTGAAAAAATATATAGAAATAAATGAACAAATGTATAATAATTGTGTGTGGCTTTTGTAATATTTTTATATTAATTTCCTCATCATTTTATCCGTTTTTACTAATATTTTTTATTAGCTTTCTTTCACATTTTCTAGGAATCGTGGAGCAAAGGTGAACTGCTGTTGATGTAGAGAAGGAACCTTCAACACATGAAGGATGTGGTCATGTTGCTACACACCTTTTGGCTACTACTGCTCCAAGAATTTTAAGGCAGGTTATCTTTTGGGTGATATTGTATTTGCTGGCTTTTTATTAGTTAAAAATATGAGGAAAAAAATAAGTTTACTTATTGTTTGAGCTCCATTTTTGGACAAAAATTGTATTTTTGAATGGTGTTTTGTTGGAGATTGTGTGGTTAAAAAGTAAGAATTTTTTTTTTTCGATTTACATGTAATATTATTTATAGGAGAATGTGTGATTGAAAATGAGTTTTAAAGAATGGAGACCAAACATGAACTTAGTATTCATTTTATCGGACCTTTTGGATGGAAGCTATCACTAGTAGAAGATGTGCTAATTAATGATATATTGATAATAAGAATGAAATAAAAAAAAAAAAACTTTGAAATATAAATGTGACAGTGAACGAGAAAAACTTAAAGGCACAATGATAAATAAAGAGGTTGGCACGTTTTATATATATATATATATAACCAAAATAAGTTCCTGTATGCACGAATGATACAATTTTCTATAAAGAGAGAGATGTAAATTAAAATTAATATGCTCGATGTAGTTATGACGATCAGTTGCAACTTACATTTCTTGTAGTATTAACGATGATTCTGATGAGATGAAAAAAAAATTCAGCTCATCTAAACTAAATGTAGTAAAAACTAATTTATATTATCATAATTCTATAATTTTAAATTTCCACATACTAGTGATAAGTATATATTAATGGATTATTTTACTAAATTAAAGAAGTACAATGCTAATACCATTAAAAGACAATACAACTTTCTTAGCAAAATTGTTCTAGATTATAATTATTCACCCGCGGAGGACATCTAAGACTCACTTCCCACATTTTCACAAGATAGGTTATCAAACATTATTCATCCATTGATCTCGATGCAACAAGTTCATATTGCACTTATAGAGTACGAGATAGAGAAGCGATGTAGAGTCATCAATCCTATCAAAATGCCCTAAACACTTGGACAATATTTGGTCTTCATTTCTTAAAATTCATTTTCGACCACGCATTTCATGAGATCCATTACTATTATCAAATTCTCAATCACACATTTTACCAACTATTATCAAAATCGATTAGGGTCTTAATTCCATTCAACTTGACGTTCACATTTCATTATCATGGTATCAATAGTCTCGTGAGACCGTACTTCCAATATTAAAGTGCATTATATCTCATAGAGCAATAGGAGCGCATGGTTGTATTCTTCTAATTTGGCCTTCACTAAACGAAACAAGAACGTTGTTTTACTTGATTTTATTGAAAAATGACAAAAATATTATTTTAAGGATGTCCAATCTGTCCCCTTGTATGTGACCCAATGCAAATCCCACGTTCTTCACTTTTCATGTTAGCCCACGGATACAATGATTATGAAATTCCACCTTTAACCCTCACTCCTAATTTTAGAGAAGCCACATAGGAAGGCATTTGTCGTAATTCTCTTTAATTACGAACCCATTTTCGTACATTTCTATTTTCATACCTTCTCTTGCAGCGATATTCCCTAAACCTATCTTTATCCCTTTAGTTTTAATAATGATAATAAGTCAACCAAAATTTTCCCCTCTTTTCATCCATTTCTCTCCTACCCCTAATTAGACGCCGATTTCTCCTCTCGATTCTCAAATTAACCTTCGATTCTTACGATTCGCTTTTTTCTCTTTCGATTGATATCCTCTTATGCTTCTTTCCGTTAAGGCAATCGAAATCTAGGGTTAGGGTTTGAAACGTGTTTGATTCTCGCCAGATCCCTGTGAATTCAGCTTAATTTTTGTAAATTAACTAGTTTTATATCTGGGTTTCTAAATTTTCCTTCTCAATTTTTCATCCTTCTGGGGAAATTGAAAATATATATATATATTTTTTCATTTTCTAATGTTGTAATATCTGGGTTGTTGGTTTCAAGTTATACGTTTCTTCGTTTAATTTCTTACATGTAAAAATTAATTTTTTGGTTTTGAGTTAAAAGTGTTTAGATTGGTGAGTTTGTGCATAAATTGGGGATCTAGGGTTTCGTCATATTTATTAAATTTTTAATTTTTAAATTCTATTGGGAAACAAAAAGTTAATCTTTTGAATTAAGAAATTGTATCTGAGTTGATTGAAAATCGGCCTGCAATATCGAGATCTGCCTTTCGATTTGAGGTGAAGATTTCTCCAATTTTTGAGGTATTGCAATTTTGTTTTAAACAATTTTAAGTTTGATATTTTGCACGAATCAACCAACTAAAATTTTTTAATATAATTTCTGAGGTTTAAAAGTTGCTGATGTGTTTTGAAGGAAAAAAATTGCTGATTTAAGGGCTAAATTTATTTTATATTATTTTGGGATAATTAATAAACGTTGGCCTGTTGTCGGGTCTAAGAGCAACCCCTTGCCACGTGTTATGCCATTTTAATAATCAATTTTTTTTTCTTCGCACCATCAAATCCAAGTTTCAATTTTTAGGTCTCCACCTAAACACACAATGAAGGACTTATTGCCTTATCTGTTGAGAACAGTATTGATCAAAAATATTTGTGGGTTGCTTCCTATTAGTTGAGTTTTCTTTGTTGGTGTTTGATGGAGTTAAAATTAGATTTTTATAGTAGATTGTAATATAAAATTTTAAAATGTGTGATTGAAAAATGGTGGACCCATCAAAGATGTGGTTAATATTTGATTGCTTGACTTTGACTTAGATTAAAATTTGATTTTAATCCGAAACGGTTTTTGTACAAGTTTTGACTAGCATTATACTAATTATAACAGAGAAGCAAAAATAGGTAAGCGTCAATCACTCTCTGTTGTCATTGGAGTTAAAATTGCCACTTCTAAACTTTCAATTGTATTGATCCAAGCTGTGTGATGACATCATGGAACATTCTTTAATGATGCCCTTTTGGACGTTATTATCCTTGTACATATGTATGTGGGACCTGCAACTTCATGTTGGCTGTGCAGGGCTATAATATTTGGGGAAATAACCAGCTTTGGGCTGAAGGGGTTCAAAGTTTTAATAGAAGAGTAGTCTTCCTTTGGTTGAATTGACTTTTATATTTTGCATTAGTTACTTGTATATTCTATTTTATTGGGTTTTACATTTTCTTGATATGAATTTGAGGATCTCTTGGTGCATAATTTTCCCATTTATGCCTCTTCTGTATTTATTGCCTTTCTAGCATTTGTGGCTGTGGAAGATTTGTTAGAGATGTCGAGTCTTGATAACAGGTTTAGTAAGAGCTGTTAAGCCCTGATACCAGCTTCTTTTTTACCAAATAGTCGTGAAAGTGTTCACCGTCAATTTGTTTTGATCTGTAGGGAAATGTTGCTTTTATGTGAGGCAAGAATCTCGATGCTGCTTTAATTTTGTTGTAAATTCGTTGTTTGAACAAATTTTGGGGTGAAATTGGGATGTCATTTTTAAGGCTTAAGCTGTCCTTGCCTGGAAGTCTATGCCTAATGAATTGTGCAACTTTTTTTTCTTTCTGAAACTTGATGAATGATTTAATTTGTGATTACTGGTACTTGTAGAATTTTAAAAAGGTCTTCTTGCCTTCTTAAAAGATATAGAATCTCATTCTGTTAACCTTTCTTTGCCATTTAGAGTATCATATGGAATTTTTTCTGAAAATATTGCATTGATGTGGACTCCTCAGTTGAAGAAAGATTATCTTTATTATGAAATGAAAATGTCAAAAGAGTGAGCTACATAGGCTGTCCCAGTTGGCTACTTTTATTGACACTACAAAGATGATTTTCTTCACCTTTTTAGTTTTGCTTCCCTTTTTCTTTTCTGTTTTCTTGAATTGTATTAGTGTTTTTTAATATTTTCCTTTTTTTTTGCACATGGCTTTACTTTTTCCCTTTTCATTTTGTGAAACTTTTGCCAAATTCGCCTTGTTAATACATTTTCATAAACCTCTCTTAGATCTTACTCTTACAGTTAAACATGGTCCAAAAACGTCGTTTTGATGAAGATGAATCAAATGAGGTTTCATCTAAACAACGAAGGCAAATGGAACTCAATAGTCAGCTTGTTTCAGCTTTGGAATTTCCGCCTGAGCATGTGGTCCAGAGTTGTCATACTTCAGGTGTGAAAGGGGCTTATGAATGTCCTCGAACAAATGTTTGACCTAAGAGTTTGTCTTGTTAATTTCTTATGTAAATTTTTTATATTTGGTGATACCTAACCTAACCTAACCTAAGTCTACTTGCTGATTTCTTTCCATAAGTACTGAGCTGTTTATTCTAACCATAACTGGACGATTAGAATGCACCTGACTGAAAAGAGTTTTGTTGACAAAGTCCTTGGTGTAACTAGGTTTTATTGAGAAGTTCAAGGTACCCTTTAAGGGATCTTAGATGAATGCATCCTCCAAGTTATTACAACTTCGATGTACCTGTAGGGAATCTTAGCCATCTTTTATAAGATTCTTTTGATCTTCTATTGATGTCCTGAGTTATTTATTTATTTATTGGTAATAAAGCCCCTGTTTGAGCTCTAATTTTTGAGAATAATTTTTTGTAAAAAGTTATTATTTGGAAGAATACATGGGTTAAAAGTAGAGAAAAATTTTGGGTTTACTTGCAAAATATTTTTGGTAGGAAAATGTGCGGTTGAAAATGAGATATAGGAAAAATGAGTTATAGAGAATGTGGCTCAAACAGGGGTGAAATATCTAATGGCTCATCCAGGTTCACATAATGATATATTCTACTTATACCATTCCTCCTTTTTTGTTGGATTCTTGGCCATTCAAGTTTTAAATTGCTATGATGGCTTGTTGTGTCGCATAATCCTGTTATACTTGTTGACTGGTTCAAATATTTTATAGGTGAAAGTTACAATGGCTTAACAAAAACCAAGGCAGAAGGCGATGAGAAGCTTGATATTGGTTATATTACTGAACAACTTTGCACCAAGAAAGATGTGGAAACCAGTGTCCCTGGTTCCCTTTCCAGCTCTTCCCTGTTTGCTGGAACTATCAGTGAAGAAGATATCAGACCAGAAGCACCATTTCATATAACGTTGTCTCCTGACAATATTTTTGAGCGTCAACCAAGGACCATAGTCCACCCTGGGGAGATATATTCTTTTCTTTTGGATCTTCCTCCTCGGAAACTTGTCCCTGTTGGACAATATTATCAAGCTGAAATACCGGAATGGGGTGCACATTTTTGCAAGAAGACATCCAGTTGCTCAGAACATACAGAAGCGCCAAATCTTGTTTCTCGAGCTCTGGAATCTGATGAGGAGAGATTAGCTGGAACTTGTGTTGTTCCAATGTCTGGTTCAAATCAACTTGCAGACACTGGGGAGGTTGGGGTTGGGAGAACAGGTTGTATGTGTGAAGATGAGGGTAACATCAGATGTGTTCGACAACACATAATGGAAGCTAGAGAGAAACTTAGGGGAACCTTTGGGCCTGAGACTTTTGCTGAGTTGGGTTTCTCTGATGTGGGAGAGATAGTGGCGGAGAAATGGAGTGAAGAGGAAGAGAAATTGTTTCACCAGGTTATATTTTCTAATCCCACATCATTAGGAAAGAACTACTGGAGACACCTTGCTGTTGTATTTCCTTCCCGGTCAAAGAAGGAAATTGTCAGCTATTATTTTAATGTATTTATGCTACAAAGACGAGCTGAGCAGAATAGATTTGCCCCACTAAATATTGATAGCGACGATGATGAGTGGGTGGAAACCGAAGATTCTACTGATAATGAAGTTCAAAATGGTGAGGATGATGACTCCGTGGCTGAATCACCAATGGATCCTGATCATAATGAAATCATTCATGTAAATTCTAGTGCACATGATGAGGATGTTGTACAGAGTGCTCCTGTAGATTGTAGAGTTGTGGATTTTGGTGGTGATAATATCAATGATCGAGAGGCATGTACTTGTAAGTTAGACGGTGAAAGTAGTTTGGGTCCTACTGTTTGTCCTTCAGACGAAAATCTTTCTCACGATAGAGGAGGTTTTGATACCCAAGATCGCTCATCTATGTCTGGTGATGCCGGGGTTGGTTCCAAACTAACCATGGAGAAAGCTGATAGTCACAAACAATGGACAGGTCATTTAAGTGGAACAAATGGGTTCAGTTGCCATGAATTCATGATGGAGGCCTGCAATGCTAGAGAATGGGATTTTGGATACCTCAATTGTCCAAGAAACGAAGTTGAACTCTTACCCACATTCAATATGATTGAAGAAGTTTTTGGGGCTGGATCTTGGGATGGACAGGGCTTAAACTAGCAAGTAGCAACCGATATCTTTTTTTTTTTTTTCCTTCATACTTTGGTGTACGAATCAACCTGGAGATAATAATAGCCTGATCTTCCTTGTACATCGACAATGGTGGAAGATGGAAGCTCAGTACACCAAGTTGAGTAATTTTGTCAGGTTGTTACCTAGTCAACCTATACTGTTCGTCTCTCCCCTCCATCCGTCGTTCTGTAATTGTTGTTGCCTTTTTGCTTGCGATAATATGGGCTTATCCTTGATGATTAGGACTTGAACTCCTTGTAATGGCTTTTTAAGTAGCCATTTGTAGTGCAGAAAATCTGCTCTTGGCTAATAATAGCTCTATTCGAGGTCGGAAGCTGGGGGAAGTTTGTTTCATCCTGATGAACTTCAACTAAGCTTTCCCCTTCGTTTCTTTCAAGGTGTTTTTTTACTCAGTTCTCAGGGGACACGAGTATGGTTCCTCGGTAGTGACTCCCAGTTTTGCTCGGAAGCTTCTTTCTACTTGGTAAGGGATAAATTAACTTTGTGAATTTTATAATATTTGTGTTACAATTTTGTGGTGCATACATGGATTATGTAATACAGAAGTTTCTTAATAATATTTAATTTTTAACTTGAAAGGAAATCCGACTTCTAATAAATTCTAGGGAAAATTTTGCTAACTAGTTAATTAACTTTTCTGTTTAAAGTGAAATTTGTCTTCTTTCGAACTTTTATTAAATATGGTCATCTAGTCATACAAAATGACTAGTGTCCTTTTATTAAAATGTCTTCGAGACAATTTAGGCAAAGTTGTGGTGGTCGACTAGATTATTTAAAATGGATTCGAAACTATGTCAACTTCGCTTAGTTTGATGAGAATGCTTAGATGGTTTGAAATTTATGAAAAGAGAGAGAGAGAGAGAGTTTAAATAAGGGAAAATTAGGCTGAGCACCGTAGTTGCCCGTGCAAAGAAAAACCCATTTTCTTTATATATATTTGAGTTACACAGCGTTTGGTTCAAACCTAACCTTACTCGAAGCCGGTAGAGTGAGAAACAGTCACACACTTTGTTATAGTAACCCAAATTCTATTTGGCATGGTTTGTAAAGGTCGCGGTGCGACATATTTGGTAAAATTTAAATTATGAATTTTTTTTGGGGTTCGTTGTGGTGGCAAAGGGATCAGGCCGATATGGACTCACGTGAGCACGCAAACACAATGTATATGATATATCATAGCTTTTCAATGTATTATTAAGTGTAGCTGACAAAATGTCGATCTCTTGTACCTATATTTGATGCAGTGGATTTCTCTTCATATGTTCGTGGTTTTTTCCATATTGGATTTTCATGTAAATCTCTGTGTTCTTGTTATTATTTTCTGCTGCCTCTTTTTGCTTTTACATAACACACTCTGATGATGAACCACCTCTTGTGGTGGCTCCTGTCACCTGATTTTCTCTCAACATCTTTCAATTGGCTGATCCTCCACCAACTAACCTCTTGGAATCAATATCTTTTGTGGAGCAGTGATTTCTACAAGGTGATTCATAAATCTGTATCCTTAGCCAAGTATATTAAGATGATGAATCTTCAATCCAACAACTATCCCACTTGTGATTGGCCTTATATTTGCAATGGCAATTCATTAATTTTGGCACCCCTAGTTTTTGTGGTTCTCTCTCTATCTTTTCTTTGTATATGTGTGCCTAGGCATATATATACACATAACACACTGATATACATATGCATATGCATATACATATATTGATGTGGGTGTTTATTGGGAGAATGGAGAAAACAACAGATCACTTATTTGAGTTTTTTTGAATATTCCACATGTTTGGGAGAATTTATTCAGAATCTGTGGATTTGCATTTCATTTTTGGGTGTTCCCCAGTGTTGATTTTGGTTATACGGTGGCTTTTGTTGGCTAAAAATGACATGTTGTAATAAAGATTACATATACAACAATAGGAATAACACATGGCATAAGTTACAATTTTAGCAACTTGGTGAGCCCAAAATTCACCTAAAAAGGTTAAATACATAACTACAGTGTAAATTACAATATTAAAAAAATTATATAAACTGTAATTGAGAATAATACATGGTATGAGTTACAATCATTATAATTAAATCAAGAACAAAAGAAGACTTGGCTACACAGAATATGGATAGAATATATAAAGAAAAAAAAAGAATTTGACTAGACGAAAAATAGTAGATTGATGGAGAATGTATGGTTGAAAAAGAAGAAAAGTTATTGATGTGATGGAAAATATTATTTTATTGAAAAATGTGTGGTTGAAAATAAGTAGAAGAATGAGAATGAAAATTTTAATGTGTACAAAACAGGGGCTAAGAAAACTTTACCAGACAAGTGGCACGAGGTCGCTCGCCGAAGAACACAAGCTTGCAATTTTAACCCCAAATAAATTTAAACTCGCTCTGATACCATATTAGAATATTATAAATTATATATAATAAATTTGTATTCTTATTATAAAGTAGAAGACCTTATTTATAAGGCTATAAGTAACTCTAAAATGGAAGATTATGTGATAATTACCAAATCAACTATTAATATAATCCCATATAATTGGAAAATTATCCTGGAAATTATTCTTTACAATCTTTCCATATCTTCAACAGTTTCCTCTATCCACACCCTTCACTATCATGTATTTTAGTTGGACATGACGAAAAGCTTTGTCATGGAAAGACTTCGTGTTATGTTCCCCATCTTGTAACCACTCTAGTGAAGACCGTTGACCGTCTCCCTCTGAAAAAGGTTGGATGCCGACCTCTCAAATTACCGAATTTTTACGATGATGACATTCTCCAGAATTATATAAGGCAGAAAACTCTCCCAATTTTTCTTTAGATTCCTATATCATTCGCCAAACTAACTTCGGCTTCACTCCCCTTGTGCCGCTTTACAAGATGCCAATGGGTTTTGATCTATTGTAAAATAAGTAACAAAAAAAAAGAGGTTCAAGAAAATTTCGAAACCTGGTCCCAAGATCTGACTAAAATAATTAGTTTCACGTTTGAATCAAAGTGAATTAATCCCATAAAGGAAAATGGAAACTACCCTCGACACATGATTAATTATGATCCCTAACAATTACAAGCTCCAATCTCCTACAAAATCTTCAAGCTTGTGACCCAGGCCTTCTTCGATTTCCTTCCAAGTACTCCCTGCACAGGTGAGTTGGCACCAAGAAGAGCCAAAATTAATTTTTGACTGGAATCACACAAGAGGAACAAGAAAAAAAATTCTCTCTGTATATAGGGGACGGACAGGCTGTTCAGATGCCCTGGCTTGTGCTCCTACACCTGTATTTATAGAACTAGGGATGTTCTCCAAGTCGACTGTGTCTTGGAAACTATTTTGGCTTTTCGCATGTACAGTCCCTGGACTCTTATCATTCGTCTTACATTCCACCTGATCTTACACCTTACTCAATGTCGATTTTGAGCGTGATGGACCTTTTCTTGCCATTATCGTGTTTGCTCATCGAGTGTAATTGCTCAAAAGAAGCCAACACATTATCTGTAATAAGCCTCCTCGGAGCAAAAGTACTTTGATTCTCAGAAGCAAGGGATGGAAGTACCTTCTTTAACGAGGTTTGCCAAATTTTTAGTAGCTAGCTTTATATAGGACATTACACATCGTAATGGGGTGATAATCAGCCACTGACTTAGTATTTGTCTTCTTCAGAATAAGCACCAAATGTGTGTGATTTATTGCCTGTGGTGACTTGCAATTATTAAGGATATCAAGTGTTGGCTATATAACAGATGGACCAATCAACTCCCAATAGCTCTCATAGAATAAGGTACGGAAACCATTTGGACTGGGGCCTTAGACCCCATGTCCTTAAGTTCTGGTGCAACCTCGTTGCTGTACAGGGACGGTTAAGGCGAGCAGTATCAGTCAGAGAAAGTCGCATTGTGACCCCTGCAACACCGTGTCAAAAAATGTAGAAGTGCAGTTTGAAGAGGCTTATATACAGAACGCCATGAAATAATATGTGGAGCAGGAGATTCAATTAATCGAGATTCTAAATCCGAAATTTAGTCAATGATGGGGTTACAATTATCCTTCTTGTAGTGACAAATATTGCATGTGTACTTAAGAAAATGATTTTTTTTCCATTTTTTGAGGTCTCAAAGGGTGTGGAAACACATACAAACTCTTGAATGGAATGCTGCCTCTTTGATATTAGAGCAGTCAGCAAACAACCTTGCTAGTTACCAGAGATAAGCCGGATCTTGAACCCACAACACATTTTATTGACCATGTAGTAAATGATTAGGTTTATTTTTATGAATGTTATTTGGGTTACTTGAATCTTCGCTGCATGTAATTTATATTATTTCTAATACAACCCAAATCACGTGCAGAGTGCGGTCATCAACTTTTATGATACTAAGTGAAAAATACTCGTTAGAATTCAGACTTAGAACGTCTACAGTAATCTTTTTAATTAAACTTGTAGCAAAGAAGGAATGAAACAGCGCTAGAAAGAATTTCTATCCATATTAATTAGCTACTTATTTGGATGTGCACAACTTTATCTTGAACAGTATAGATGATTACGTCGACAAGTTTAATTGTTAGTAGCTAACCCGCTAGTAAATATTGGAGATTGAAGTGAAAGAGGAACTCATGGAAATAGTAGCAACTGAGACACTTGCCCAAAAGATTTATGCCATTGACCTTAATGGTAAATATTGACAGTTCAGAAACAGAACACGAGGATGCATTGGCTTTGGATGCTAAAATATTGGAGAATGGGAATTTGATTGAGTTGGGCACTTCAATGAGGAAGATGAAATGAAGTTCTTTCAGATGGGTTTGTGGAAGGGTATCAAACTTTCTACGTTAAGAAGGTACTATTTGGGGTAGCCATTTTATAGTTGTAATTTACTTTGTTGAAAATTGAATAGGACTGTTAGAAATAGGACTCCAATCTCACCACAAACAGGGCTTAGTTTTAAATCAATCGACACCACAATTAACAACTCAATCCCAAATCAATTTATCCCAAAACCGGTTGCTTTCTTG